>JASDQU010188668.1:18819-29033 GCA_032191745.1 Picea mariana | reverse complement strand
AAGTGTTCCAGCACCAACTGGATGGAAGCACCAACTTCCAGTCACATAGGCACCAACCTATATAACAGAGAACAACAGTTCTCCCTTGCACCACCCTGCCACCCTGGTTTCTCTGGCTGCAACCAGATGGAAGCTACAACTCCCTGTGTCCAAGCACCCACTTGAACCTCTGAGGACAACAGTCCTCCCTAGCACCTCCCTACCACCCTAAGATATAAATTTTTCTATCTGTAAATTTATCACAATGATACAATATTTATCAATGGCTTACTGGTCTCATCATTGTTCTGCTACATTGCTCTGCTCTACCTGCATTAGTGTCTTCCTGCACACACTCCTTATGCTTTATGTTCTTCTGCCTTTTATTCTCTGTGCACCATGTCCCTTCTATGCACCATTCCTCTTCTGTGCATTTTAGCTACTGCACTCTACCTCCTTCTACACACATGAATCACTCTTAACATCTACCCAATCTCTTCTCTGTGCAACGTTTTTATACTCTCTGTGCATCTTCTACATCCTCTATTCACAATGCTTTTGCATGCTCTCCTCATGTTGAGTGCTCTACCTGATCATCATTGCAACTCTTCAACTTCTCTGGCGGTTAAACCCATGTGTCCATCATCACTGGGTGTTATGCTGAGATTCCTTAGCCTCTCCAGCAGTCGAGACTCTTTGTCTTCTCTGTCATAGTCGAGCTCATTCCCTCTGTTGCAGTTCCAGGCTCCAACGGTATTACATCTATCAATAGCCTCTATGAACAGTCTTCATGCCACTGGAAGATTCCTCGAGACACTTCGTCTTCTCTAGCAATCACCCTGAAGTCTCTTCGAGTCCTCTGGCAGAAACCATCAGTCGTTTCTAGTAGTTACACTGTGAACCTATTGACTTTTGTGCCTTTGGCACCTTTCACCTTTCCTTTCACATGTGGCCTCAGGCGGTGACCACACGCCTGTTCGGAAGGTGCTTTTATGACTCACGTTTCATGGATCTGAGGATGAGGCATCTTGACTCTCTAAGTTACGATCGTCGAGACTCCGAGATGGAGCTTAGCACCGCTAGTTTCTTCCCCTCACGTGACCACTGGTGATGACCACAAGCTATGCCAAAAGGCGTTTCATATTTCTTGAACTTATGAACTTCATCGAGCCTAATCAACGGTCGAGATCTCCAATGATCCGACAGTCTGGATCTCATCGCAATCTCACATATCGTGATTCCTGTGATGAAGGGTCTCGACACTCCAATTCATGATCGTCGAGACTCCGAGATGGATCTTAGCACTGCTAGCTTCTTCCCCTCTGTCAACTATGAGCAACTTAGAAATACAATAGATATTCAATAAGTACTCCCCCTAATCAGGTGAACAGATTAGATGAAAGAAGTTATAACCCCCAAATTTTGACGGAGATATCCAAAAGGGGTCATTGCTAATGGTTTAGTAAAGATATCAGCTATCTGTTCTGTGGAAGGAATATAATTTAGCTGAACGACTCTATTTGTAACTTGTTCTCTAAGAAAATGGTATTTTATTGGGATATGCTTAGTCTTGGAGTGAAGAATAGGATTCTTGGAGACACTAATGGCACTGGTCTTATCATAGTGAATTGTAATCGGAATAGTATAGTTTACCTTCAAATTTGCAAGAGTTTGAATCATCCACAAAATCTGAGTGTAGCAAGTAGCAACAACAATGTACTCTACTTCTATAGTTGATAAGGAAATAGATCCCTGCTTCTTACTAATCCATGCTACCAACAAGTCACCCAGGAAGAAGGCACCTCCACTGGTGCTCTTTCTCTCATCCACACAATTTGCCCAATCTGCATCTGAATAAGCAGTTAACTGAAAATTCTGATTTCTGGGATACCACAGACCATAATTCATTGTTCCTTTCAAGTATTTGAATATCCTTGTGACAGCTACCAGATGACTTTGTTTAGGAGAAGACTGATAGCGACCTACCATTCCAACAGCTTGCATTATATCAGGACGGGATGTTGTGATGTACAGAAGATTGCCTATCATTGATCGGTATGTCCTTTGATCAACATCAGGTGACATATCATCTTTATTGAGCTTGCAACCAACCACCATAGGTGTACTAATAGGAGAGGAATACTCCATCTAAAATTTCTTCAACATCTCTTTCAAATATTTTTCTTGAGAGATAAATATTCCTACAGAACTCTGATTTACTTGTAAACCAAGAAAATATGACAGTTCTCCTATCATGGACATCTCAAACTTTGTTTGCATAGAGTTAGAAAACCACTGGACAAATGATTCATTAGTACAACCAAAAATAATATCATCTACATAAACCAAAACAACTAGTAGATTATCACCTTCAAACTTAATGTAAAGATTGTTGTCAACAGTACCTTTCTTGAACCCTTTGTCTTGTAAAAATTTGTCCAGTCTATAATACCAAACTCGTGGTACTTGTTTCAGTCCATATAAGGCCTTCTTCAGCTTGCAAACATAATTAGGATTATATGTCAATGAGTATCCTTCAGGTTGCTCCATATATACTTCTTCCTCTAGATCTCCATTAAGAAAAGTTGACTTAACATCCATCTGATACACTTTAAAGTTCTTGTGGCATGAATATGCAAGGAACATTATGATGGCTTCCAATCTTGCCACTAGTGAAAAAGTTTCATCAAAGTCCTGACCTTCAACTTGTGCATAACCTTTACAGACCAATCTGGCTTTATTTCTAACAACTTGTCATTTTTCATTCATTTTATTCTTGAACACCCATTTGGAACCTATTACATTCTTATCTTCAGGTCTAGGAACAAGCACCCAAGTATTGTTCTTCTTAATCTGATCAAGCTCTTCCTTCATAGCTCTAATCCAATCATCATGCTGGCTGGCTTCATCAAAATTTTTAGGTTCAGTCATAGATAAAAAAGAAACATGAGATTGTTCTGAGTCTTTAATCAATTTCCTTCTTGTCTGAACTCCTTTATTTATATCTCCAAATATCTGATTTTCAGGATGATTCTTTTTAACAATTCTGAGAGGTGATTTTGCTTCTTTATATTGATTTGTGTTAGTCGGAGTATTGTATCTTCATCTGATTCAGATTCTTCTCTTTCTAATCCTTGGACCTATTCATCTTCATCTTCAACTATATCTTTTGTTCTTGGTTCAACACTGCTTACATTTCTGACCAGGATTTCTTCATCAACTTTTATGTCTATACAATCAACTAGTTTATGCAGCCTCTTATTGTAACACTTGTACCCTTTACTGTTTGTAGCATAACCCAAGAAGATACCTTCATCAGCCATGTCATCATATTTGCCAATATTTTCATCATTATTCTTAATGNAATTGAAGCAGGTCTTCCAAACCATAGTTCATAAGGAGTCTTGTCACTGTGTGGTCTGAGAGGTGCTTTGTTAAGGATATGAACAGATGTATGAATTGCTTCCACCCAATATGTCTAAGGTATGTTCCTTTCATTCATCATTGATCTTGCCATTTGTTGTACTGATCTATTCTGCCTCTCAACAACTCCATTTTGTTGTGGGGTCCTTGGAATTGTGTACTCTCTTTTGATTCCATGTTTATCACATAAATCTTTGAAGTTCCATGAGATAAACTCTCCTCCTCTATCAGACCTTACTTCCTTCAATCTTTTTCCTATTTGATTCTCAGTTAGAGCCTTAAACACTTTGAATTTTTCAAATGCTTTAGATTTTTCCTTCAAAAAGGCAACCCATGTTAGTCTAGAATAATCATCAATAACCAACATAAAATAATTTTCTTTTCCTGTACCTTCTTTCCTTGATGGTCCACATAAATCCATATGTACTAACTGGAGAGGTTTTTCTATTGAAGGAAAGTTTTTTTATTTGAACTGAGTGCGAGTAAGTTTTCTTATCTGGCAAGGTTTACAAACAGAGTCGTATGGCTTTGATATCTTCGAAAGATCTTTTACTACCCCATTATTTCTGAGCTTGATTATATGATCAAAATTTAAGTGTCCAAGTCTCCTATGCCATAGCTAACTTTCATCATACTTTCTTAAGTAACATTCTTATTTTTCTTCTTTTAACACATAGACATTGTTTTCTGTTCTTATCCCTTTTGCAACTAGATGTCCCAAATTCACAGATTTTATTCTACAATCTTTAGAGGTAAAAATGAATTCACATCCTCGGTCACAAACTTGACTGACACTAGGCAGATTATGTTTCATACCTTCTACAAACAACACATCTTGAGCTTTCCCTTTGCCATTACTCAAACTCACCATTCCTTTACCTTTTACTTTTCCTGGTGCATCATTTCCAAAAGTTACATTCCCTAATTTTCTTTCACTTAGAGTTAGAAACTTACTTTTGTCTCCAGTCATATGTTTGGAACATCCACTGTCAATATACTAGGGATTATTTTGCCTTTGGGCTGATAACACTAATCTGCACTGGTCATCTTCTTTCTTCTTCCAAACCTTGAAATTTTCAGCAGCAGGTTTCAGATTTGGCTTATAGTTTCTTAAGCGATAGTCTACAGCTTTATGTCCATAATTATGATAGTTGTAACATTCTGGTTCACTGAATAACAGATCATAATGATTGTTATGCTCATAAATGTTGTTGTGTTTCACCTGTGTCCTTCTCCTAGACATCACATGATTTATAGTCTGTGATTGTTTGTTGCTTGGCTGTCTCAATCTTCTTGAAAAACTCGATTACTCATATCTAAATCTTAAAGAACAATTTATAGCTTTGTGACCAAAGTTAGAACAAAAAAAACAATATCCATAGAAAAATCCTTTGTACCTGGAAGAATATTGTCTTCTTTGAGTGAGTCGATTTCTTCCATGTTGATAGTTTCTCTAATCTACAGGTTCGGTTCTGATTCTTTTTCTTTCATTCCTTCTTGGTGGTTGATTCTCTTTCTTTGTTTCTGCAGAGTGACTGTTGTCAATGTTTGAGGATTTGAAAAACTTGATAGGTTCTATATTACTTGGATGATCACNACTTTGGGTTTCTTTGCTGATTTAGAATGGAGGTTAATCCTTCTGAAGCTTTAATACTTGACAGAGTTTAGTGATACAATGCCTTAAACTTCTCCATCTCTTTTCTGGTTTTCACTACTTCTTCTTCTAATGATTCACACCTTTCTTTCTTCTCTGATAACTGTTGTTTCAGAATGTCCTCAATTTTCTTTTCCTCTTCTAATTCCACTTTTAGCAAGGCAAAGTCTTCATCAGGTTTTTTAGTGCCTTTCTTGAACTGTATCAACAATTGTTTTTGCTTTCTCTTCTTAAGTCTGAGTCTGTCAATCTCTTCCAAAGAGTTGATCAGATCTCTTTCCAAGTCAACCATAGCTTCTTCATCACTATCATCATTGCCTGTGATTTTATTATCATAATCCTCTTTGTCCATAAGCATGAATTCATTTACCTTATCTTCACAGGAAGAGTCACTATCGGTGTCTTCTGAGGAGACATCATTGTTTACACATAAACTTTTCTTTTTATCAAATCTTTTGGATTTGTGCTTCTCTTCACCTTCAAAGTTCTGGTCCTTCTTCTTTTGTGGACACTTATTTGAGAAATGACCTATCTTACCACAATTGAAACATTTGAAGGGAAGCTTACCTTTGTATTTGCGTGATCCTTTCTTTAATCTTCTCACAAATTTTGCCTCAATACCATCTAAATCTGAATCAGTATTCTTGTCTACTTTAAAAGATGCTTCTCTAGTAATGGATTTATCTTTGTTGATTCTCATTTCATATGCAGTTAAAGTTCCTAGGAATTGATCAATGGATAGAGTTTTAAGATCATTTAGTTCTTCTATTACAGAGACTTTTGGATTAAATTTATCAAGCAAAGATCTTAAAATCTTCTGAACTAAAATTGATTCTTCAATCTACTCACCAAGACGCTTCATGGCGTTCACAAGTTCTTCAACTCTTAAAAAATACTTGCTAACTGTTTCATCTTCATTCATATTTAGTTGTTCAAACTTCAACCTAAATGTTTGAAGTTTGGCATCTTTTACTTTATCATTTCCTTCATAGTTGCTAATAAGTTTATCCCACATTTCTTTGGTAGTTTGAAGATGCATCACCTTTACAAACTCGGCTTCTACAAGTCCATTCAAGATAGCATTCATTCTCTTAGCATTAAAGCTAAATTATAACTTATCATCCTTGGAAACTAGCACAACAGGCTTTATGTATCCAGTCTTTACTACATCCCAAACATCAACACCTAAGGCCATTAGGTGTGTTCTCATTCTAACCTTCCAGAAGGCAAAATTTGTTCCATCAAACAGAGGAGCCTTAGTGGCTGAAGTCCCTTCATGACTTGTCATGTTTAAGCTTATAGATCTACCTTTAGATAAAAGGAACCTGCTCTGATACCAATTATTGGACAACTAAGAGGGGGGGTGTGAATCATTTGTTACCGAGCTTAAACAATTATACTCATTTTAAATTCATTACAAAAATCTCAATGATAATCACAATAATGCAGGGAAGTAAGTAATATAACATTAAACATCATTCACACATATGAGATACACAGAGACAAATATTTCTTGAGGAAACCCATAAAGGGTAAAAACCTCTTCTTCTTTATATGATAAATAATCTTTCCATTCTGTACATTATCATACTTATGAGAACCAACTCATAATGAGGCTACAACCTCTGTTTTGCAAGCTGCAACTTGCTGAGAGCACCAACTCTCTGTTTTCTCTAGCACCAACTCCCTTGTTTCTCTAGCACCCACTAGAAGGAAGCAACAACTCCCTAAGTGTTCCAGCACCAACTGGATGGAAGCACCAACTTCCAGTGACACAGGCACCAACCTGTATAACAAAGAACAACAATTCTCCCTTGCACCACCCTGCCACCCTGGTTTATCTGGCTGCAACTAGATGGAAGCTACATGATCCGAAATCGGATCTAGAATCCTGACAGGGCTTGAAAAATGCTAAAAAATGAAAGTGCTCAGAATGCGACGAAACTACTTCCATTGCATCCGTCTCATCTTCCTGATTCCAGTGGTATATTTACTTTGTCAAATGGGCTCTGTATGGAGAAGATATCGCATTCTCTCCGAAAAGTCAAACAGGCAAAAAAATTGCTGACTGTGCAGTCTGTACAGTCCGTACGGACGCTGACATGGCAGGTCCATATAGGAAACATGTGGCAGCTCCAGGAATTGACACATGGCAGGTAGATTTGGACATTTGGGCGTACAGTTGGACCTATCCCGAGGTGACACGTGTCACCACTGAAAGGGTGACACATGGCATGGGTGACGTCAGCAGTTGACGTGGCAGGATGATCGGGCAGTACGGAAGTTGATGCAAAAGTTTGACGTGGTGGTACGGTAGTTTGACGTGGCAAGTTTTTGTTGGTTGACAGTTGTCGAATCATATTCTGACACGTGTCGTTTAATTGGCAAGTGATTGGGTGCCACGTGGAACCCCAGAATTGGCTGATTGGTTGTGTTTAAAATAGTATGAGGTCCATGGGAGTCGAACCCGCGACCTCCCAGTGGCTCCGCATTTTGGTAGAGTGTGGGCTACCACTAGCCCACACGTTGTTGTTTATATAATATATGTAAAACAATATATAAAAATTCATTTTATGTATTGGTCGGCGCGGGGGTCCGGGCTGGGGCTTAGCCCCAGCCCTCGGTCACACTATTATTGCATGTGCCCATGCCCACTAACGGCGTGCGTGGGGTTTTAACCTGGCCCTTGGTCCTTTGCATTGTGCCATGTGACCAACCGGGAGTGCGGGAGTTAAACGGTTAAATTTTTAAGCCCTTTTTGCCAACGCGCGCGGTCACATGACCCTCATACGCCCAGGTGCTAGGCGGTTAGGGGCTGGCATGCCCTTAACCGTCCTACGATTTGCACCATTGGCACGGTTGCACCCGGTGCTGGGTTTTCACACTTTAAAATGCGTGTGTGCCAGGTTCATTTGACAAGGGTGCAATTTGTAGATGCAGAGACAACAAGAGTGAAGGGGAAGACTTCCAGGAGTCCTAACTTCTTCATTTTTTGATCGATTGAGGTGCCGAAAGAGCCCAGACAGGGGTTTTTGGCTGCTCTAAAGCCATTGGAGTAGTTAGAATAGAGTTATACTAAAGGGAAACCAAGCCAAATCCATTTTTGACGCAGAGAAGATTTTGAGGAGGAGACGCTGTCGGACCATTTCTGGGAGCTCCGGACATCCGTTTTGTGTGTCGTTTTCTTTGCAGGGTTCTAGAGATCTGGATGAACATGAATAGATCAGTCTTGTAGCCATTTGGAATTGCAGCAATGTACTTTTGAGATTTTGAGCAGAAATAAAGAATCCTCCCTCACAGAGAAAAGGCCCGGAGACGTAGGCAAAGTTGTGCCGAACTCTGTTATCAATCTACGTGTTATGGTTTGTTGTCTATTATTTCATTTCAGATCTACATATGTGTATATGGCTATCATAATTCCTCTTCTTTCCTCATTCTTCACTAAGTTTTCTCAAATGGTTAATTAACGCATGCAAAATTAAAACTCAACCATAAGTCATTAAAAGATCTTACGGATCACTACAACTCCCTATGTCCAAGCACCCACTTGAACCTCTGAGGACAACAGTCCTCCCTAGAACCTCCCTACCACCCTAAGATATAAAGTTTGATATCTGTAAATTTATCACAGTGATACAATATTTATCAATGGCTTACCCGTCTCATCATTGTTCTGCTACACTGCTCTGCTCTACCTGCATTAGTGTCTTCCTGCACACACTCCTTACATAAAGCGTAAGGAGTTATCAAACTAGTGAACCTATCAGTCGTTTCTAGCAGTTACACTGTGAACCTATTGAATGTTGTGCCTTTGGCACCTTTCACCTTTCCTTTCACATGTGGCCTCAAGCGGTGACCACACACCTATTTAGAAGGTGCTTTTATAACTCGTGTTTCGTGGATCTGGGGATGAGGCATCTCGACTCTCCAAGTCGTGATCGTTGAGACTCCGAGATGGAGCTTAGCACCACTAGTTTCTTCCCCTCATGTGACCACTGGCGGTGACCACAAGCTGCGCCAAAAGGCACTTCCTATTTTGTGGACTTATGAACTTCATCGAGCCTGATCAACAGTCAAGATCTCCAATGATCCGACGGTCTAGATCTCATCGCGATATCGCATATTGCGATTCCTATGATGAAGGGTCTCGACACTCCAAGTTGTGATCACTGAGACTCCGAGATGGAGCTTAGCACTGCTAGCTTCTTCCCCTCACGTGACCACCGACAGTGACCACAGGCTGCACCAAAAGGCGCTTCATATTTCGTGAACTTATAAACTTCATCAAGCCTAATCAACAGTTGAGATATCCAATGATCCGACTGTCCAGATCTCATCACGATCTTGCATATCGTGATTCCTGTGATGAAGGGTCTCAATGCTCCAAGTTGCGATCGCCGAAACTCCGAGATGGAGCTTGGCATCTCTATCTCTGCTCTCCAGCTCTCGACAATGTGACCACGAGATATGACCACTTGCCAATCAAACGAGCACTTTGCTCCTTTGACTTTCCATTCAGCGAAACGATGATCTTTCACTCTATGTCCCTCTTGGATCAACGGTCAAGATATTATCGTGATTTCGCAACTTCACAGCCCTTTGTCGGGCCTAAACAATGGTCCACGATCTCAATGATTCGACAGTCTAGATCTTTTCGTGATCTCTCATATCGCGAGTTCCCACACCATGCTCCATTGACTCCTCCAATGTGCAAGTCATCGAGATTCCAATCGCTTGCCACGTTTCCTATGACTCCAACGGTCAGGATTGTTATCACGATTTCGCATATCGCGAGTTCGAACCTCTTTCCTTTGGATTTCCCAATCTGTGAAACTTTGAAATAAAACATTTTTCGTGATTTCACTATTTTCCTCCTTCTGATCTTACACTGTTGATCTTGCCATTATCGCTATGCTACTAAATGTGCTGATCTTCGCCATCAATGAAAAACACACATACTCTGCCTCTGTCTAAAAACATGCCAACAAGGTGTTCCAGGTAAAACAGTCATAACTTCTTCATCAGGAATCCAAATGAAGTGGGACAAATTTCATTGGAAAGAGTACGGACTGTAGTTTCTTGTGTGTGAGTTTCAGAATTGGATGCTAATTATTGCGCACGGGGCATTCCGTGCAAGTTCACTCTCCTGAATAGACCA
>JASDQU010188667.1:0-12518 GCA_032191745.1 Picea mariana | reverse complement strand
TATATAGATGCATGTTATTACATGATGGATTGAATAGGTCAAGCTACAACTAGCTTCTAATAGCTAGATAACTATATTTTATCAACTAATTCCTTGGGACTTGTTCCCAGGTGTTCTTGTCCTCCAATAAGTGGAGAGAGTGTGCCTTCCAAGAATCAAATTGGTTGAGGGAGTGTGTCTTCCTTGGGATTCACATGGATGTATTATGGGTTTCCCACAAAGGAATGTAGGGTACAAGTAAAATTCCGTTTGACACAGGATAAACAAATGGAAGCAAGGAAAAGGAGACCATCACAAGTACTACAATTCAAGGTTTAAGAGGAATTATGAAGCCCATATAGATCAAGGAATTCCTAGGGGAAGAGGTGGATGAGTCAACAAAATGTCTAAAAAACTTTAATGCCAGTGGAAGACAAAAATGTAGAACAACATTTCTCAATGAAATGGTAGCATACATGGACCATGTGCATTGTTTCTTTTCATAAAAAAACCATCTTTTTTAGTCCCCCATGGGCATTGATTTGAGAAATGCCTCATTTTTAGAGTAAGTAACCCGATATGTTTTCCATAATCTCATGTTGGGCTTGATTGCTATCATAGTGTTTTGTACCCATAAAGGTTTTTGATTATTTTATCGCTTTCGATGTAAGAGACAACAATGAATAATTTCAACAAGAACATGTAAATAATTTCATGTTCCAAAGGGTGTTGGTGAAGTTGGAGTGACAACTAGAAGAGAAGGTGCCAGAGAAAAAAAAAACGTTATATGCACAATCAAATGAAAAATTGGAGATAAGTGTTGTTTCCTTATTGTTGATGGAGAAAGTAGTAAAAAACTTACTTCTACAGAGATGATTCATTAGTTGAATTTTAAGTGCACCGTACACCCAAATGGATATAGACTATTTTGGATGTAGAAGGGACTCCATGTTACTCGGTTGGAATTTTAGGTGCACCCTACAGACAAATGGATATAGAATGTTTTGGATGTAGAAGGGACTTCATGTCACTCTCTTGGAATAATGCTTAGTATATTTGCATGGAAATTTACCATAAGAAATCTCTATTTGATGTTGCACGCCAATGGGTCCGTGTGCATTGTTGATAGGTATGTGTTAGGAAATTTGATAAGTGATGGGGGTGATGGACACATTTTTATAATGGGGTGATGGATACATTTTTGTTTGAGAAGGGTGGAAAAAGATTTAGGTTGATTTTCTCAAAAGAGGAAAATGAAGACTAAAAAAATAACAACAACACCAGAAAAGTGATGTTACCACTAAATTTGGGTGAAACATCACTTTAATATTTGACATTGATGGTAATAATCAATTTTCATGTATAATTTCCATATAAAATATTAAAATTCATACTAACTGTTGACTTTGGTATATAAATGATCCATACTAATCTTAAAGTGTAGAAATATTGGAGAATCTTGTTAATTATTAACATCAGAACCATAAAATGTTTGGTGATATTTTTGTAAAGATATTGAAATTTCTAAGGATTTAACCCATGGGTAAAATTTAGCCCTTAAAAATTTTCCTATTATGGAATGTACAATTTTGATATCTTGAGGAGAAAGGTGCAAGACTATGGCTCTTCTCTTTGCCATGGTAAGAATCCTTCAATTCCTTTATGGTTCTAGATCTTTGAATATTTCACATCTATATCTATCATTTCTATATTTGTTTGTTAATATTTTCACTCATGGATTTGTTTGCAGGTTTGAAGGATGAAGAACCATTGCTCTAATCCCATCATCCCATCATAGCCATG
Organism: Picea mariana; assembly: GCA_032191745.1. NCBI lineage: Eukaryota > Viridiplantae > Streptophyta > Pinopsida > Pinales > Pinaceae > Picea > Picea mariana. Next base: position 10,736 of record JASDQU010188667.1, on the reverse strand, counting down.
GAAAAAATAAACTCTGTATCTATTTTTCTTGTAGGTTGAAGGAGGGATTCTCTTCTATCCTTCTATTCTTTTCTTGTAAGGTTTCCATTTTATTTTTAATTTTGTTATTTTATAGGTAGAGGAAAAAATTATTTGTAGGTTCATGGTTTTTTATTCATTTTAAAGGCTTGGAGGTAGATTTTTCCCATAAAAATTTTGCCCCATGTGTTTGCAAGTTTTGTGCCCATACTTTTATTTTTTTTCTTGCACTATTTCCCTTTTGTTTTCATGTTTGTAATTCTATATAATGAAGATTTATTTGGAGTTTTATTACATTTATGTTTATTTTTAATGTTAATTTGGTTCTTTTTTTTCATGAAAATTTCACTTCATGTGTTATTTTTTATTTTTATTATTTTTTGGGTCTATAACCAAAGTCTTTATTTTATTTTGTTGGGTTTTTTATAAAAATATTAAAAATAATTAATAATAAGGTTTTCACACACATTTATAGTTAGGTTCTTAAAATTAGATTTAGGTTTCTTTCTCTTTTACTAATCTATATTTTATAGGTAGTTTTTCCTTATTATAGGTGTATTCTAACTAAGGTGTAGCCTTGCAATGAAATCTAGGTTGAAATCTCAACACACATTCAATTATGTTCTATTAATTAAATTTCAAGTATTGTTATTTTTTAAAAATTCGCTAACATTGTTTATGGTTGTCTCTAACTTAATAATACTTCTTCCTTATAGAATCACTACACAGAAAAATGTAAATCAATGTATTAAAAAAATGATACTAATGTAACAACATGATCCCATTGTTGGAATTTTCATCCTAATCTAATAGTGTTATATACAAAACAAAAAATATGTTGAACCAAGAGAAGAATGTCATTTGTATAGATACCAAAGATGTTAAATATGAATTGAGGAACATTGAGATAGTATAAATAGTTGAGAGTTCTTGAGAGATTTTGAGATTGTCACATTAGATGAGCTTATGAGGGAATTACCACCTATTAGCAGCATTTCACATCAAATAAATTTTATCCTATATTCTAGTGTAAAATATGAACCCAAACATAAGGTGAGGAGTTGAACATGAAAATCCAAGATAGAAAGGTTTGATTCCATTTAAAATATCTATTTTACTAAAACAAATTAATGGAGGAAAACTGAAGTGCACCATTTTAAGGGCCATAGACAAGATCACCATTTAGTACCAATTTGCATTATTAAGAATAGATGACTTCACAAAAGTAGATTTTTAAATATGGATATCACCAAATCATAAGTCCAGAGGCTAATGAGTGGAAGGAAAATTTTACGATGAAGGAATAAAAGGAAAAAATGTACTAACTACTAATCATGTCATTTGGGTTAACAAATTCACCCAACCCTTTCATGAGGTTGATGAACAAAGTCTTGAAACATTATAAGGGAAAGTTTGTGGTTGTATTTAATTGATATGTTAGTGTTCAACAAAGCAAAATAGGATTAGATGATGCATTTGAAGCTAGTTTTTTAGTGGTTGAAGCATGAAAACTATCAATAAACCTACAAAAGTGTTCTTTCATGAAGGAAGAACTTGTGTACTTGGCATTAGGGATATTTCAATATGGAATGAAAATAGATCTAGAGAAGATAAGATTCAAGTCATTGTTGAATTACCTAAACTAAGATGCACATTCAAAATAAGAAGCTTTCATGGATTAACAAGTTTCTACATGTTTATTTGGAATTTTACTGACATTTATGAACTATTAACAATTAAAAATGAGAAAATGAGAGTTTCAATGGGAAAAAACAATGCAATAAATCTTTGATTTGTTAAAAAAAGGTGACAAAGAAATCAATGTTGTCTTTTTTATATTTCATCAAAGTGTTTCAAATAGATTATGACGGCATATTTTAAAATTGTGATTTAATGTGGGACCTGTATGTAGAATATTTTGAAATTGTTATTTAATGTGGACGTATGTAGAGTATTTTAAGAGAAAGTGTTTTAAAAAGTGTCCAACACCATATTTCATTATAAAATTAGTAAAAAAAATTTCTTATTTTAACAATGTTGATTTTTTTTTAAGCAAAGAAATTTATTCATTTAAAATTCATATAATTCAACACCATTTATAAAAAAAACATTATTATAAAATAACTCTTTCAATAAACTATAATAATTTGAAAAAACAAAAAATAAATTTTTTTCATAAAATTCACTTGATTGATTTTACATATATTTTTATTAAATATTTAATTTATTTATAAAATATACTCAAAATATCATTCCCAATTACTTTTACATTTGTTTCTATTACTTTTTAATGTGTTCTACCTTAAAACAAAACCAATTTGTTTTAAGGTAGAACACATTTTAATGTGTTCTACCTTAAAACAAAACCAAAGTGTGATGTCATATATATATATATATATATATATATATATATATATATATATATATATATATATATAAGTGTCAATTAATTTTAATTCAATTTTTTTTAAGTATAAAGAGATAAATGCATTTAGAGGAAGGAGAACAGATTTATTTACATAATATAAATATAGATCATTTTATTTCTATGGAAAAAATTATATTTAAATGAATGTTGTAATTTTAAGAAAAAAATAGATACGTTAGAGGTATAGGTATTTAATGGGCATGAAAATCATAAATAAAATAATTACATCGAAAGGCGTATACTTAATGGATATGGGCACAATTAATGATCTTTTAATCTTAAGTTCTAATTTGATGGTTATGCATTGAAGATGTTCGCATATTCTTAGTCGTCCTCCAAAATCAATGAAACAGATTTATTGTTGATAACTTCCTTGCATTTATAAATGCATCCATTAACCTGTTTACTTTTTAACATTTACCTAATCATATTAATAAATTACTGTAACATCATATGATTTCCACGTTTAAATGATTAACTTTTGGGATTACCACCTTTGGAATTCCTCAACTGTCCACGAGTTTCACTATCTACCTCAGTTATTAGTGCCTTTCATTTCTCATTCTCTACCTCATTCTGTCTGGGCATTTCATTCTCTACCTCATGTGGATTCTCAATAGTCAGGCTGAGGGTTTTAACGCAAGATCTGAGTCATTAAGCCATATGGAAATGTCTCCATTGGAATTGTTTTCCTCAGCACCCGTTCCGGTTCAAACCCTACCTAAAAGTAATATGAAAGGCGTAATTATTATTCATCCCTTTGTCAGTGCAGGTTACGTGGCTAAGATGTGGAGGGTTTATTTACTGTGTGGGATTTAGCCACTGTTTGTGTGATGGGCTGGAAAGTTCACAGTTTCTTCATGCATGGGCCTGGCGTTTTTACTGTTTTTTTTTTAACTACACGAGAGTTTTTCATCGGCCGTAAGCCTTTCGGCGTTCACCAGTCGTGAGTTAGTGATTGTGCTAGTGTTAGGTTTTCTACCACCACGATTGAAGACTGTGCTTACAACTTATAGCGTACATCAAAGAATTATTTTTTTATTGTTGCATAGGTCCCTTTCTGTTCAAAACATGCCAAGTAAATGCTTACCTCATATCAACAAAGAACATGTCAATTATGCAGGGATATCGGGAAGTGAACTTGCTCCCTTTGAAAATCTTCTTCCATACTCTTTTTCCGAGCTCTCTTCAGGCTTGAGATACTTGGGATACTTTTTAAAGGCTGGTGCATAGAGAGCGGAAGATTGGGACTAACTACTAACAAAAATTACAAAGAGAATAGCGCTATGGTGCAACATGTGGCTTTCTTTGGGAGGCAGATTCACCCTGGTGAAAAATGTGCTCGAAGGCCAACCAGTTTATTGGATGTCAATGGAATCTATTCCTCGATCAGTACTAAAGAAAATCCAAAAAATGATGTTTAAATTCTTGTGGAGTGGAAACAAAGATACTCATAAACTCCACCTTTGAAGATGGGATTTACACTCAAGAACAAAAAAGAATGGGGGTTGGGGTCTTAGAAATCTTGTACTGTTTAATACGGCTCTCAATGTTAACACATTGTGGAGGGTCCTGACTCAGCAGGAGATTTGGCACAAGCTTCTAAGGGATAAGTATCGAAAAAATTCTACGGTTATCAATTGGTACAGGTTGGCAAGTCAAAAGGTAAGCGCTGCATCAAGGATGTGGAATAGATTGGTACAAATTGTTCATGTTATAATACAGTGGCTAAGCTAGCCCCCAAGAAAGGGACATTACATTAATTTAGGCATAGATCGGATCCTTGGTATGAGAAAAATTCATTCCTTTCGGAAGAGTTAAGAGATATTCTTAATCATAAAAGAATCACTACACTGGCACTAGCTTCTGTCTCTCAATATCCGATTACTTTATCCAAGGCATGGGTTAGTAGTATGGATTAAGGGCTATCGGGAAGTTTAGCGACCGAATGGGAGCACTTTTCTGATAATTTAAATGAAGTTGGGGTTTCACTCCACGAGGTTGAAGACTCATTGATATGGACAAGAGGGGATTCATCAGGGAGGATGACTATAAAAAACATTTATACAGCTCCCATTTCAACTCAAGAGTTTCCACTGGTGAGTGGATGGAAAATCAAACTTTGGAAATGGAACGTATAGCTGAAGATGAAACTTTTTATATGGATGGCGGCCGACAATAAGGTATTAACATGGCAAGTATTGCAAGGAAAAGGATGGTAGGGTCCCGACCTTTGTCCACTTTGTAAAGTTGATAATGAAGATGTCGACCACCTGTTGGTACATTTCTCCTTTACTCTGTTGGTTTGGGATAAAATTTCTATATTTATTAAACAAAAAGTTTCATTGGAAGGGCCTATCCCTAAGTGACTGTTTTGGTTCATGGTTAAAGGACAAATCGGTCCCAATCAAGCTGGTTGTTCACCTTTGCTGGTATGTTTGGATTGAGAGAAATCAAGTTATATTCGAGGATAAATCCCCCTCGTTTTGGGCAGTAATTTATAAAACCATAAGAGATCAAAGTCCATGTACCTCTTCCCAAAGTTTGAGTCCTATTAAATGGAATCTGATTGCCAGGGGATTGATCATATACTTTCTTTTTTTGATGGGGAGTGTACTTTGAAGGGAATGAACTGTGGGGCTGGGGGAGTCATTAAGTTCCCTGATTTGAAAGCTTATAGATGGCATATCAATGGAGGAAATGGTACAAACTCAAAAGATGAGTTTTTGGGCGCTTGGGTTACTTTAACCCTAGAAAAACTATGGAATATACAAAAGATTAAAGTTATGGGGGATTTGAAGGTGATAATAGACCGGCTCAAAAAAAAAAACAATTTAAATGCCATCGACATTGAAGGTTGGAAGTGTAGAACCAAGGTATTATCTTCACATTTCCAAGAAATTAGCTACCTCCATATCTACAACGAACATAATAAAGAAGTTGATTGCCTATCCAAACAAGCCCTGCTTGGTCCTACAGGAATATTATCTTATTATTTATGGGAAAATGGGAAGGCCGGTCCACCTCACCATCTAAAGGTTTTCTAATCTTTGTATCACAGCTATATTTTGGACTAATGGTAGTTTCTGGACTTATGTGGTTTTTGAGTGGTGATTCAAGGAATCACTATCTACTGAGTCAGGACTAACTGGGTACTCATTGCAATAATGTGAAGCAAAGGATTGATGCATGCATTTTCTTATAGCTGTAGTTAACCTTTGCTAAGTCATTAGGGGCAAAGGTAAGAGACTTGTGATTGTATGTTTTGTAGTTTTGTTTTTTGATGGAATTGTGGGAATACCCCTCTCCATATGGTATATGCTGATGTAAATGAGATTATAAATCTAATATAATTTTGAGCAAATTTTCTATTAGAAAACAAAAAACCGCGCACTAAGTATTTGTTTCTCAGTATTTATTTATTTGCTTTGTTTTCTTTTAATCTACGTTGTTTGGAGTACAAGTTATTGACGGAACAAATAATCATCAATTCTGAATAATATAAGTGAGTAATTTACACAGACATTGAGAATAATATAGGTGAGTAATATTGAATTAAATATAAAAATTGACAATAATATAAGTGAGTAATATTAAGTTAAATATAGAAATTGAGAAAGTAAATAATAACTCATAAAAATTTAAAAAAAAATAAAATTGTTTTGAATTCTTTTAACATAAATTGTTATCTTTATTTTTGTGGATTCCCAAATTTTTATGGTTGAACCTGAATTCGTATATTAACATTCTTCATTAGTGGCCTTTGATCATCTTGTTAATAAGCCTTGACATAACAATCTCTCCTTAACTTATATATTCATCTTTATTCCTAGATTAAAACATTTTTTTATCTACTATTTTCACCACCTTCTAATTACCTTATGAAAACATAAAAATAAAAGTAAGTAAAATTGATCACATCAAAATGAAAACATTGTTTAGAAAATGTACAGTGCAAACATAAAAACATTGACTTTACATGTGTTTTATACTTTTAAGATTAAACCCTTAAAGGTTGCTACGGGAGTTAGTATAGAAAAATGGAAATGAGAATTTAAATTGTGTTAGTAGAATGAAATTCTATTTTGGATATAGTTTTGCGATATTTGATTAGAATTAATGTAATATATTTTTTTGAAAAGTTACTAATCTTAATTAAGATTTAATTTATTGAGTATTAAAGTTTTATTTATTCAGTATTAAAAAAAAATGAAAAAATGAAAATGAATTATATACAATTTTTTATATAGAAATATTTTTTTTTATATTAAAAATGGGTGATGGTAAAGTTATTTACTAAATTAATAAAATAGGTAGATAATCCAATTTAAAATAAGTTTTTCAAAATATTTTAAAATTTCCAAATTATTTTTTAAAAATAACTTAAAATAAAACAAAATATATTCAATTTAAAATTAGTTATTACAAAATATTTAAAATCTCAAAATTGTTATCTAAAAACTTAGATATTTTGTCTGCAATAGTTATATATCAACCTAATTGATTTGGATAATGCCTAACTAGTTGAATAACAAAAAAAAACTATAAGCTCAGTAACAAGAATATAGTTTTACAATACATTCAAAAACCTTAAAAGATTAATTCATGGTTATTGAGGGTTTCCTATTTGATGTTAGCCTAAATATTAGGTTCCAAATGAGATTTTATTGTTTTCTTCTAGCTTCTCAATATTCCTGTTTTGGTAGTTAATGTACTCTATAATTTCAATGTCCCTAACTATGTTTAAGGAGGTATACATACTCTACCTCCTTTTGGATTTGAACTTGTGATTTTTTAGGAGGAAACACATGTTCTTAACCACTAGACCCACTAAAGTTGCATATACTTCACCAAATTTAGAAGAAATACTTTCCATCGAATAAAAAATAAGAGAAGTTTAAAAAAATAAAATAAAATTAACATTTTATCATAATATATTAATTTATTTTTTAATATTATTCAATTTCAAATAATACATAAAAATAGAAATTTATGTTTTTAAAAATATAATCAACTTTGTCCTGACTCCTTCAACAAACTTTTGCAATCCAGGCTGTCTTTGCGATTATGTTAAAAATATCTTAAAATATTTAAAAATAACTAAAAATGATTTTGAATCACTTCCGTTGGCTAGCTGTTCTAAGAAATGGTTTTTTAGTCAAATTTACATGAATCACTACTTTTTGTTGTTCAAAATCCATTTTTGAATGTAGAAATGAATTTGGCATGCTGAAAAACACATAGCTCACTAGGATTATAGAGAAATAATCATTCAAATCTATGAATCCAACAATTCCTTATCAGATTTAGAGCAAATATTCTAAAAAAAAACTATCATTTCATAGAACCTTTAACCTACAACCTATCTTAAATAATTAGAAGCAATTTAAAAATTCAAAATAAATAGATCAAAGCCAGTTAACGAGTATGGAGTGTTCTATTCATTAATTTTTTCGAAATTTTGGTCATTGAGTCATATTGATTTTTTTTAAATATTTGAGTGGTTTAAAATGAAACAAAATACTAAAATAAAGTTATGAAACACAATCAAAATCTAAAATATAACACTTAATCTTTCGTGCAATCCCTTCATTGGCTGATTTTGAAATTTCAGTTTGTGATATCTTCACACAATCAAATAACAAAATCGCACATTTCCTCTTAATTGCCGTCATATTGGAAAGAAACAGCCATTATACCTACATTTCCTCTTAGTAGCCATCATATTGAAAATAAGTCAACAATTATAATTAATGTGAGAATATTATGGACGACCAAGTGTACAAATCCGAAAAATTAATAATTAAAAAATATTGAAATCGATTGAATCTCACCAAAGTATTTTTTTAATTTAAATGTACATTGCGAACATAAAAACATCGACTTGACGTATGTTTTCTATCGTTTAAAGATTAAACCCTAAAATTGATTCATACCATTAATAATATCCATTATATCCATATGAAATGATATTAACAATTACAATTCTATAAATTTCTTTAGACCAAACTCTAATTCTAGTTTATATTTTAAACGTATCTCAAATCTCATGTGATACAGATGGTGGATGGAAATTTCGAAATCACCTCTAAAATTCTAAAATTTTTGAGGTTTTATATTCTGGTATGTGAGTTTGATATARTCATACTCAAGCTTGCTAATATAGTTGTGCTTGCTATCTAGTTAAAGTTTCTGGCTGTATGTGACGCAAATTTAACAAACAAGGTAAAACAAAAGAATCTGACCTGAACTCTGAAGCGACAGCAGAGGTAAGTAGCAACTATAAAATTTCATGATTCCAACCTATCGTCACTTCAAACCTTTACGCAGAATTTAACATTATCCCACCTTCAGTTAACTATATAATGATTTTTCCTTCATCTTCAGCCACATAATTCAGAGGTTCTTTCCTTCATTACTCCTCTCTGAAAGTGCGCTCTGTGTTCAAGCGTCGAAAGTCAAGTTTGTACCTCTCGTCATAAGTATAATCATGATGGCAGTGACGAAACGCTCTTCACCTACCAACGCCTGCCAACTATGAAAAATCCATAGAAGACCTCCAGCCAGTTTCTATATAATGTGGACAGCTATTAAGGACGAAAAAGTAGAGAAGACATTCGGTTTCGGAATCTAGCCCTTGACTTTAGCAATACATAGGAGTTTAATCGACATTCTAACGAATATTTCCGATTAGTTTTGACGATAAATCTTCCAGCCTCGCATGCAAATGCAAGATCGTTTATTTTATTCCTCATGGTGTTGCTCAGCATTGAAATTAAAACTGCTGCAAGATCTAGACACACCGTTGAACACTTCGACTTTTGTTGGGGGCCTCCTTCCCTTCTTCGGCTGTGAAATCCGTTACGGTGTGCGCACTCACTTACCAGGTGAAATCTTGATGTTTTCTTTAGTTTATAAAGAATGAAAGAAAGAAAGTGAAATCTTGATGTTTTAAAGAGATTTTAACGTTTATGAGGTTAACAATAGTTTATGGGACAGATCTTCTTATACATTGATTTCTGCAGTTTAGTGTTGTTTCTGTTCAGCTTGATGATGAGCTCCTCCAATTTCTCAACTGTCTTTTCATTGAATAAGTTATTCCAAGAATTAACTGTAAGATGTTTTTATAATTGTTTCTACTGTCTTTGAAAGCTTCACACTCTAAAGTGAAATGTTATCAAATGTTTTTCTGTTTCCACTTTTCCATAAATACAAAACACACATACCCTTTCTTCCCAAACTTTTTTTTAGTCTTTTGCAATACACAATTTCACAACTGAATTGATGAAAATTGGTTATAATGAAACTTGTCATATCAAAATTTGAGGACATATCGTACATGCATTTATGAGAAACACAATCCAGTGCTTACGGCTTGCATTTATGAAAAGACAATCCAGTGCTTATGACTTGACGATTAAAAAGTCCCCCTTAAAATTTGTCGTGTGGCTGGTGGGGGGCAAGGAGGCGGTGCCACAGGAGTTTATAAGAATCGAATCTGGGTGGAAGGGCAATCTAAAGGCCCATCTTAAATTTCCCATATGGGCCTTTAGTTTTTGGCAACTAGTCCGAGGAAACTTAAAAAAAAAATAGTCCGAGAAACCTAGCCCATGGGATTTGAAGCTCGAAGTCAATTAAATAATTGGAGACACCTTAAGAGCAAGCCACATGGCACGTAACGAGTGGAGATAATAAAGTATTGGTGAACGTGGTTCGTGTATAGATAATTTTCTATTTTTCAGGGTTTTCATTCATTGAGAGAGACGGGAAGTGGGAAGCTGACGACAAAGAAAGAGAAGATGATAGCGGAGATGGAGACCCCGAGAGCCCACGCAGAACAGAAGGGCGAAGTCTGTGAAGTTGATATTGGGAATTTTCTTAATACCAAATGGACAATGAGGCTTGCATGTAATTTGCTGAGAAGTGCATAGAGTATTGCGGACTGCATGTAATATCTCTAGCGAAACTTCAATACATTGGTTGAACTTGTTTTTCTCTATTATGCTTGTGCAACTGTTTTTTTTTGTGTTTCCCTTATGTGCTTTAAATTATATGTGATGTGCGTTCTCGGTAGTTAAAATTGCAGCCATGTACAGTTGTACCAATTTGGTATCATAGAACGTTTGAGTGTGTGAGTAAGAACTAAGAAAATTGATTGGATAAGATCACTGAGGGTGAAAAACAGTTTAAGTAGTGAAGAATTATTTGGTAACATTATGAAAAAAAAAAGGTTACACAAGCAAACAACAATATGATACGGTACAATGAGGAATAGAAGATTCGGGTGGAG
>JASDQU010188666.1:0-11320 GCA_032191745.1 Picea mariana | reverse complement strand
CCTCTAAATCAGGAAGATAATCAGGCTCCACAACCAACAAAAATTTCTACAAGCAAGTGGAAAAATTCTTCCTTAACAAGTTTTTTAAGTGTATTAACTATTATTAATACGAGTAATGGTGGTTAATAGAGATGATGGTAATGATAAGTACAATTTGATGGTTAAGGTATAATTAGGCAATGATAGTTGTGATGTGAATGATAGCATGAATTCAAAGGTTGCAAGGATGTGATTGGTAGGGGATTTGAAGATGTCAAGTAGCATGACATGGGGTGGTTACCCACCTCACTTTAAAGGTGAGTAATCAACAACATACCGGGACTTGTAGGATAACAAGATATTTTTTTTGCATAATCAATGAGCTTTAATATCAAGGATATTATCCTACTCAAACTCAGTTGGGTATGTTTAGCATTATTACAATTTCAAGTGACCCATTTGTCTACCATGTGTAATGAATGGGAAGCAAGATGACCATGTTGATTTGATGGGAATGACATCTACAAGTTAGAAGTATCTTAGTATAGATAATGGTTATCAAGGGAAGTAAGATCTAGGCATGATCTAGGTCATGGAATAAAATCAATGAATTCTAGTGGTGAAATTATAATTGTTGTAAGGAATAAAACACCAAGGTTGAATAATTCACGGGTACAAGTGGATACAGAACAAGAAGAAACTTAAAATGATGATGACCTAGTGTGAAAAGTATTTATGTAATATTGGGTAGAGTGGTACTTATATTGAGTTAAACAAGAGATGTGAAGTGACATTAGAACCTTGGGTAATGATTAAAAGATCTAGAGTGCTACAAGACAGGAAAAGTTATGGTTGGTTAGTAGTAGATGCACTTATTAATATCATGATAGACATGAAAATTTAAATTTGATTTGAAGTATTTAAGGCATACCATTAATAACTTGTTGTTGAATACTACCAATAGGATAATACTATATGTCTAGTATGTTGTGGCTCTACATGATTGGGGATTACTTGAAAATTTTAACAGTGCACGTGGCTGAGGAAATTATATGAAAATCTGTAACATTCAATTGATGTGTTGACTACACATGCCCCGTAACTTCATCATTCTTCTTGAATTAAGAGACAATCAATATATTAATGATAACATGTATGNATGATAGACATGAAAATTTAAATTTGATTTGAAGTATTTAAGGCATACCATTAATAGCTTGTTGTTGAATACTACCAATAGGATAATACTATATGTCTAGTATGTTGTGGCTCTACATGATTGGGGATTACTTGAAAATTTTAACAGTGCACTTGGCTGAGGAAATTATATGAAAATCTGTAACATTCAATTGATGTGTTGACTACACATGCCCCGTAACTTCATCATTCTTCTTGAATTAAGAGACAATCAATATATTAATGATAACATGTATGGCATTCCGAGTATTTCATGGTGACCTTTTGTAAGATCATCCTAGACTGGCAAAATCAACAAGAGAATATCCATGTACTAGATGGGTGTTTTGATGGTCTTTCTATGACATTAGATGTGATATATAATAACCATTGCTCACACACACACACACACACACGCACACACACGCACACACACGATTTTAATTTTGTTGATTAATCATGATAATATTGTTAATGATGTTTTATTTTTCCACATATGTTATCTATTGAGATGATTATCATGATGTTATGTAGACTTATGAACCCATGTGGTATTTAACATGCTTCCATTATACTTATATTGTTGTAATTCTTATGATGGCATGTTGCAATTGTATGCATACCTTTTGATGATGACATTTCATGATGTTATGACATGTTTTAATTGTATGGCATTCTTTCCTATTAAAGATGTCATGATGATGATGATGTTGCATTATCATGATGACATGTGACAATTATCATGTGGTTATTTCTATGCACAATGAGATTATGATTATAACTAGTTCCTTGATTGCATGATGTGAGGAAAAACTTGATAGGAACTCCACCCATGGGCCTAGAGGGCTAGTTCATTCAATGAACTCATGGGATCCCATACCCACAAAGGAGAATCTCTACAAAGTAACACATTATGGGCTTAGGACAAACTCAATCAATAAACCTAGGCCAATGATTATTTTTCCTTACCCGATCCTTGATGAAACATAAGACCATCCAAAAGAGGTCAAAGTACATGATACTGAAGATTTAGGAAGATGGATAGAGCTATACTCATAGCTGGAGTTGTTGTGTTGGAATTTTGATTCTTGCGGTTGAGTTCCTATTTGGATTCATGGAGGGAGTTTAGTCCATCCTTTCGAGATGCCTAGGGTACACAATTTAGTGTACCAAACCAAATACTTACTGATCCAGATGAGACCTAGGGCCATAGAGCTCAACGTAGGCTAATAGATCTTAAGAATGATGTTGAAAGTTGAGAAGGTCGCTAAAGTTGTATTTGCATTTCCTTGGGGTTGTAGTGACACTTATACTAGTTACAGGAGAGTGTGGTTGTATGGAAGATATGGGAATACAGTAAATTTTACACTATCCCCATCGTCTTCGTATTAGTAAGTCAAATTTATTTTCTATATTCTATATAAATTTCTTTCATACTTAATTAATACTTACAACCATTTTTTTTTAATTTTTTTTAATAATTTTATACACTTTACTTTAATAATAAATCTTACATTATCTTATATTAAAGTATCAATATTATCTTAACCATTAATACAATTAAAAAATTTATTTACTAAATAAATTTGTATCAAATAATAATAATAATAATAATAATAATAATAATAATAATAATAATAATAATAATAATAACAACAACAACAACTACTACTCTACTTTATTCTAACTTTCAAAATTCAAAATAAAACTTCAAAGTTATGAACATCATAAATACCATTAACTCCTCATCATCCAAACCCATCTTTGTTTCTAGCCTATATTAATTATTAACTTACCAAAGGTAGGAACCTTTGGATTTATTTCTCTTACAAAACAGTCATAAACATACGATGTGTTTTGTTTAAAGGATCCTTAAATCTTTTCTATAATATTCACTCTATAACACTTAAACATTGTCAATGTACACCAACTTCAAAATAGTCCTCCTCTACTTTAACTTTTGAATTTAAAATTCAAAAGAACACTTCAAAGTAATGAGCATCCAAGTACCATTGACTCCTCACCATCAAAACCCATCTTCAAAGTAATGAGCATCCAAGTACCATTGACTCCTCACCATCAAAACCCATCTTCGTTTCTACCCTATCTTAGTTATTAAGATACCAAAGGTATGAATCTTTGGATTTATTTCTCCTTACAAAACCGTCCTAAACATACCATGTGTGTTCTTTGTTTAAAGGGAACCTTATATTCTTTTATAATACTAAAAGCGTATAGTCAATGTATAGTCAATGTACAACAACCATTATTTATTTATTTATCATGTGTGCCACGCCATGTTTTGTTGTTATGTAAAGGGAACCTTAGATATTTTCTACGGTATTCACTTTATATCACAAAAGTATAATCAATGTACAACACTCATTGTTAGTCCCTTCCCCACTTCAACACAAATATCCTCAACTTTATCCAATAAATTAAATTATTTTTCCATTCTTAAAGTTTAATTTAGGGGTATATTTGTTTATTGTGATTTGACATGATATTGCCCACTTTTCACTATTATTCTCGACTAAGATTCAAGTATTTAGTTCTTCATTGCTAGGTTATATTTTGGGATGTAATTATCATGAAATGGTTTCCTAAGTTTTTTAAGAGCTCAATGACTCATGAAATGGTTTCCTAAGAGCTCAATGAGTTCATGAAATGGTTTCTTACGTTTTTAATGAGCTTAATGAATTTTAATGAATGCATCATTTCAGTGTTTATTCATGTCTACTTGAAATTTAACTTAACTTATTTTAATGAACCAATCTGGCAATGGTAGTGTTTTTTTATCCCCTTTATATATCATTTTTTTCATCACCTTTGTAAGTATTGCCCTTTTATCCCTCTTTTTCTTGGTTCAATTAGGACTTAGTCAAAGTCAACCAATGAGATGATTGTTTTAACAACTAACCTAAAAAAAATAAACCAATATTAGCTTTATTTACATTTCAAGCTAAAATATTTGGGAATTAAAGGTATATTATGCTGATAGTGTTTTAAAATAAGTATAATGTGCTCATCCTAGCTTAACATTTCTCCATTCGTGAATAATAAAAGATATAATGCTCAAAAATAAAAGTTACAATGTACTATTAAAACTCAAAGATATTATTTATTATGTTTTGATATTAACCTATTTTTATTATACTCTTAACATATACTTTATTATGTTTTGATATTAATCTATTTTTATTATACATTTAACATATATTTAGTGAACACCAATTATATTTATACTAGCATAGCAGCAAAATAGTTGCTGGTGAAGGCCGAAAGACTGAGAAGATGAAATGAATCTTTAAAAAAATATATTAAATTTTATTATCTATTAACAAATAAATTGTTGGGCTTCATTTATCTGGTGTTAATATTTTAATTTCTATTAATCACTTACATGGCAATCAGTTAGCTATCAAAGTAATTTTTAAATATGATTAGGTAAATGTAAAAAAGTAAACACATAAACTGATGTCTTTATAATAGCTAGGAAGTTAATGATTGAAATCAAAGCCATTTATTTTGTGTGACTATTAAGAATATTCCAGCCATATTTAATCATGTCCATAGAAAACTTATTAAGCACTAAACACCTATTAAATCTGCCCATTGTCAATAGGTGTACGCCTTTCGGCGTAACTTTCGACATAATTAAGTTTGAATAGATTCTTTTAATATTATTTTTTTTATCATAATAATAATTATATGTTAAAGGTTAGATACCAAATTTGTGTATGAAATTCTCTTGTTTTTGGAATAAGAGATTTTCTCAGTCCACTTACTTCTTCTCTAGATTTTAACTAACTTTTTAGGAGGAAACAGATGTTCTTAACCATCTAGAGGAGGATAAGGTATGTATATCTCCATAAACTTTATAGGTAAAAAGTAAAAATAAAAATTAATTAATTAATACTAACATTTATAATACACCATTATTTATACTCGGATTCAATAGATATATTAAATATTAGTCCATCTTTAATATAATAAATACTAACATTTATTATAATACATAAAAATAGATATATTTTTTTATAAAGAATGAATAAATGTATTTGTTATTATCCTATTTTTATCTTAATAAATACTTACACTTTTATTAAGATAAATAAAAGTAATATGTCAAATCACATGTGTTTCCTCTTAAGAGGTCACCAGAGGGGGGTAAGGTATGTATACCTTCGTAGACTTTACCAGTGAAATCGTTGGGCGGAGGGGGGTCCCTTGTCCCATAAACAAGGGGGTCTCATATACCAATTTGATGTGTTGGATTGGCCGTGACCTTAAAAATAGATTATTATTATTATTATTATTATTAATAAAAATAATATTATTATTATTAATAATAAAAATAATATTATTATTATTAATAATAAAAATAATATTATTATTATTATTAATAAAAATAATATTTTTATTATAAATATTCTATAAATAATGTGTTACTAATAAGTGTTATTAATAGATTTTTTATCTTATCTTTACTAACAGATTTTTATCTTATTTTTAAATATATATTAATAGGTTGTAAGTGTTATATATATAGTTTGAGTGGGTCTAATGGTTAAGAACATGTGTTTCCTCTTAAGAGGTCACAAGTTCAAATCCTAGAGTATGTATACTAAAAAGGGGGTCTCATAGGAGGGGATCCCTTGTCTCACAAACAAGAAGGTCTCATACACCAATTTTTATTTATTATATAATAAATAAAAATAAAGATAATATTAAATTTATATATAGTTTGTTTAATTTGTCATTTAATAATCACGTCTTTAATAAATATATGTGATATTAATTTATTTTTATTATAGGAATAAAGTACTTTTATAATAAATTATTTTTAATTTTTTATATTTTTTACAAGATTTAGATTTTTAAATGTGTTTGTTATTAATTTTTTCAATCTTAATAAATACTAATATATTTATTATAATAAATAAATTAGACATAATGTTTATAAATATTTAATAAAATTGTTTCTTATTAACTTAGCTTTTGTCATAATAAATACAAACATTTTTATTTAAATAAATAGAAGTAGCCATAATGTTTTTATTATAAAGACTCTTAGATGTATTTATTTTATAATAAATAAAAGCAAGGATAATATTTGGTTTTAATTTGTTTATTTAATCAATAATTTTATTATTATTATTTGTTTAATAAATATATGTAATATTAATTTATTTTTACTGTAAAATAATATTAATTTATATTTTTATTATAATAAATAGAAGTAGACATATTGTTTTTATTATAAAGACTCTTAAATGTATTTATTTTATAATAAATAAAAACAAGAATAATATTTTATTTTAATCTAGTTTGTTTATATGTTAATCAACAAAAAAAAATTATTTATGTATTATGTGTTTAATAAATATATGTAATATTAATTTATTTTTATAGTAAAATTAAAGTAATTTTTTTAGTAAACAGTTTTTAATTTTGTAGAAGATTTTTTACCAAATTAATAAAATAATTTTATGTTTTGATGATTAAAATGGTTTTAATTAAAAAAATATAAATTTATTTATAATATCAAAAATTTTAAATTTATAAAATTTAATAGTAATATAAAAATCTGTAAATTTATAAAATTTAATCATCCAAATTACAAATTTTTTATTATATAAATCTGTCACATAATTTACTTGAAAATAAAAAAATATTTTCAAATTAAAATACATTTTTATTATACACTCCGACACATATTCAATAAACAATCATTATTTAACAGCATAGATCCATCTTAATCTTGGATCTAGCAAGTTGATTCATCTTAATTTTGGATCTAAGAAGCCTTTAAAGAGATCCAATCTCTTTAGGTGAAAAGTTTTTTTAGGATGCAAAATTTGAAAAAAGGTTAAAGGTTTGCACCTCTACTAGAGATTTGATCCATGTATACTTGTTTTGATTATTGTGTCAATTCATTAATTGAGCTGACTTGTTTATAAGAGTTTTTTTATTTAGTCTTGTTATTCTTTATGGATATGAAGCCTGGGGCTATATTAATGGAGAAAGATAGAGAAAATACAAAATAATTTTATAACCTATAATCTCAAAATTAAAGGAAATATGCTCTATCCCATCCTCCTCTTAGAAACAAGCCTCTTCCCCATTGAGACCATGGCTATGACTAGATACCTAATGTATAAGAACAAGTTAAACAACATGGAAGACAAGAGGCTTCCTAAAATTGCTTCAAAATTATCTATTTGTTTTGCTGAGTGTAAAGAAAAAATAAACATTGCTAAAATAAGAACACATTCTCATGAGCTCCATGGTGAAAGTGGGCGTTGGTCAAGCCATGGGATGAAAGAGTATGTCACATTTGTGACACAAAGAAGGTTGAAGATGAAACAAGCTTTCTCTTATATTGCCCAACCTATACCTAGATTAGATCTCATTTTCAAAATATTTGTCACACTACCAACCTTTCTAACCTCTAAACTCAACAAAACTATGGTGACTTTGGAAAGCTTCTCTTAGTGCTCAGTGCTTTTTTTATTATTTTATTATTTATTTAATTTTAATTTATTGTTTTGTGGATTTTTTACTATTATTTTAATGCTTTATGTTACATAGACATCTCCATTGTAGAAGGCCTTTCAACTCAATAATAAAAAATTAATAAATATATTAGTTATTAATCTATCTTTATCATAATATAACCATTTTTATTAGGCTAAAGTACACCTATTGACAATGGACACATTTAATAGGTTTTTAGTGCTTAATCAATTTTGTATGAACAAAATTAAATATTGATGGAATATTCTTAGTCGACCCAATAAATCAATGGTTGTGATTTGAACCACTAACTTCCTCACTATTATAAAGACATCAATTTACATGTTTATTTTTTTACTTTTACTTAATCATATTTAAAATTTACGATAATAACTAGCTAATGGCTATGTCTGAGTGATTAACAAAGATTAACATTTTGTTACATAGAAGAGATGTAAATTTAGGTTTCATTTTCTAAGCCAGCCATCAACCACGAGTTTACTAGTTTACTTCTGTGATATTATAACCAATATAAGGAAACATAATGTTAAGTTTTGATATACATTGTGTACTTTGCTGTTTGTTTGGTTGGTTTAATTTAATTGTCACAAATGGGTCCATAAATAATCTTGGACGTTAGCGGAATGACCATTTGACTGTGTTGCAATATATAATCTGAACTTTGTGGCTGTAATTTAGCCAAGATTGTCTTGAACGTTTTAGATTTTATACCTTCCATTGGTGGCCTGTACTACGGATTAGTCTCAAAGAAAATTCATATGGTGGGGGAAAATGGAAGAGGACGGAAGCAAGAATAGTAGGTAAGCGTGTAAACTTGAACTGAAGAGAGGAGGGGCTGAATCCCAGGCGACGAAATGCCAAAAATCAAGTTGCTTATTCTACAACGTATAGGGTAGGCAGGCTACGTATTTTCTAATTTCAAAGCAGAGTTATAGGCCGACAGGAGCAGTGGTAGTACTTAAAAGAAGCAAGTACTTTGCGCGCGCAGAAGGAAAGAGTAAAGAATTGCGCAGTTTCACGGGCACGAAAACAATATGATATCGCTACTGTACACTGTCGTACTGAATCTACTGTAATGCATGCATTCAGCTCGACTCCACTTACCTAAACGATAAAAGAGTTTCTTTCTGATCCTGTGCGGTGCTGCAAGTACTCTTGCTATCTGTACAACAAAAGTTGAGAGAGAGAAACGGATCAGCGCCACCTTTGTCGACAGACAGTACCATTTGAAGCTGGTGGATGCCCTCTTTTTTCTTCTTCTTGGGACAATCGAGTCTTCGGTTATCGCGTTGCATTCATTTCCATTGCTGAACTCTCTCTGTTGGCTATTACACAGCTGCTCGCCCGACAGAAGAGCAATGTCAACTCAGTCTGTTGTTCAGTACGTTGTATTGTAATTTGTATTGTCTTGTATTGTCTGCCAGCTACTCATGTAGCGCCCACCTACTATTACGTACTTTCTCTGCTCTGCTCTGCTTCGACTCACCCTCAGATGCTGCTTCTGCTTCTGCTTCGCTTCGATCCTCTCGTGTTTATGCCTCTCGATATCAACGCATGCATATATTCAAAACGATACAACCCCCTCCAATTTTTATATATAATGTTGCTTTGTTTCGGGCATTTCTGAGAGGCATTTCATGAGATATTATGCCCGGCCCCAATAGAGTCTGATAATCTTAATGGATCCGGCGCTGCCTCAGCTGGTTATTCGCAGTTATGGAAGCCGAGATTCAGCATCCTCCTCCTCCTCCAGTTTGAGTCAAGGAACGTGGATGGATCCGAGATTGTGGAGTATGCTGCCTCCGAAACTGATCGAGAAGATATTGGCTTGCCTCCCGCCTCCCAGCTTCTTTCGGATGCGTTCGGTGTGCAAATACTGGTACCGTCTATTGTTTTCCGACAGCTTTCTTGAATTATGCGCCGACGCTGCTCCGCAGAGGCATTGGTTTCTCCTGTTCAAGCCCGGGGTTTGGACAGAAGGATATCTCTACGATCCCTTCTCCATGTCATGGTTCAGGACATCGCTGTCTTCGTTGCCTTCCATATTCTCTGTTGTGGCCTCAGCCGGTGGGCTCCTCTGTTGTCTATCAGAAAATCCAGGCTGTAAGACGGTGCTTATATGCAATCCCTTGACAAAGGAATGCCTGCAATTGCCCTGCACTTTGAAAGAGCGTTTTGTTCCTTCTGTGGGGCTCATCATCGAGAAAGAAACCAAGGCCTACAAAGTTATCGTTGCAGGCGACGATATGATTTCACCGTTTGCTGTCAAGAATCTCACGACGGAGATGTATGATTCGGTTTGCCAGTTTTGGAGAATAGCCGGTCCTCTACCTCGCCTCTGCAATCTTGAATCAGGTAAGATGACCCATGCCAATGGAATTCTCTACTGTATGAATTACAGTCCTTTCAGTGTCCTGGCCTACGATCTGGAGCAGGGAGTGTGGAGTAAGATCCAGGCTCCCATGCGCCGTTTCCTTAAGAGCCCCAACTTAGTTGAGTGCCGGGGAAGGCTGGTTATGGTGGCCGCTGTTCAGAAGAGCAAGCTGAACGTGCCCAAGAGTGTCAGGATTTGGGGTCTCCAGGATTCCAGGACTGGGTGGGTGGAGCTAGAGAGAATGCCACAGTCCTTGTATGATGACTTCATGAAGGTCTGTGAGCAGGAAACCTTCAGTTGCATCGCGCATGGGAATATCATATTGATAAGTTGCACCAAAAGCTCCGATATGCTCACGTATGATATGTATCACAAAGTCTGGAGTTGGGTGCCCAGGTGCCCTTTTGTTCACGCTACAGAAGGCTTACAAGGTTTTGCCTTCGAGCCCAGGTTAGAGACTTCTGTCTGCTAATATTGAAAGTTCATATGTGCCATCGTTTTTGGGTTGCGCTAATGTTGCTTAAGCTTTAGGGTGGAAGTTTAGTATTAGAATAGTGTCTTCGATATAGTTTATATTATATATTTTCTGTTGGTCGTCAATAGTGTCTTTCGTTCATTTCAAACAATGTGGAAACGCAGAGACATATTGTGAGCAGTTTCGCACTTTGGTTCTATGGTTATATGTTATGTTTTCTCAATTAAAGCTACCGTGGCTATGGTTTCTTTCAATTTGCTTGCGTTATTTCGGAATCCGAAGCTCGATATTTTCATGAAAAGTTATTTTTAATCTGTAATTTGGGTTTGTTTAAGAAATGTCTGGTTTTATTAAACCAACAGAGAGACTGGAATAGTCCTCGTAATATGAATTTCTTTATGCTATACTTAGTGATTCCGATGTTCAAATTGAATGTGGCCTAAAATTATTACACTGCGTCGTGCAAGCTCTTCATGCATGTACGTGTTGTATGTCGCGAAATCGATCTTTTTCCAAATATAGTAATTTCGTTGCCTATATTAATGATTTACAGATGGCATAATTATATTTTGCAATTACAGAACTTGCATTTTAAGTGAGTCTGCCAACTTATACTATACACTTCTGTAGTTTAAGATCCTCGCTTCATTAAGTTTATGTAACATTTTTGAGTTATGCGATCAGAAAATGTCTTGTATTCGAAGGAAAAAAAGTTTGTTAAATTGAAGATTAAATATACAGATCGTCATCAATATGCAAGTTCAAAGTAAAAGTAG
>JASDQU010188664.1:4076-20337 GCA_032191745.1 Picea mariana | reverse complement strand
AAAGGAAGTGACATAAATGGTATAAATAAACATCATTATACATTCATTTGATACAAGTCGAATTTCAGAGAGAAGAAGAAGTAAAAGAAGGCCGGATTTCAAGGGAGGATGAAGTCTTTTGGTGATGTGTTCTAAGGTATGTTATTTTCAAGTCATCTTACCATTTTTGCCATAAATTTTTTTATAGAACGATTCAGATGGTGAAATCACTATGGTAGTGAGAAGACATATCAAGGTACATCTGGTAAAAATTTCATCTCTTGATTCGCTATAATTATGGAGATATACTCTGTGGAATATAGGGTTTGTGACCAGTCCTGAAACTAGTCAAAAAACAGGTGTTCCGGGTAAAAAAGTCATAACTTTTTCATACAGACTCCAAATGCAGTGGGACCACTTCCATTGGAAATAGTACGGACTTTAGTTTCTTATGTGCGAGTTTCAGAATTAGATGTTAAATATTGAGTGCGGGGAATGCTGTACAAGTTGGGTCTTCTGAACAGACCAGAATTGAATAAAGTTTTGTTATCTCTCATATATTCTTGGGTGGAAGGAAGGGGCAAGGATAGAGAGTTCAGATCTCTCTTTATATTGGAGGATTGTATCTTCCTCTTAGAGGTTTATCCCTCCCTTTACATTTGGAAGCTGTAGCTACCTTTGGAATTCATTACTTCCCTTGAACAAAAACTATTGATTATTTCGCATATATTGTGCATGGTGTATTGTGGTGTATTGGTGTAACTCTTATACCATTGTTCATTTCTCATTGGATATAATTGAATGGTTTAATTATAAGTTGAAAAAGGTTTTAAATTGTACTTGATACTAATTCACCCCCCTCTTAGTATCAACAGAAAGTCATTTTCATATTCAACCCTCTTGGTGTCACAAAGGTGACAAATTCTTTCTTTCCATAGTGTTTTGGGGATTGTCTAATGCCCAGTTTCACTATGCAGCTCATGAGAATTAGTTAGTATTTTACCAATATTGATTCTCTTCTTTATGCTCATCAAAATAGAGAGATATTTTCATCTTCAAGGTTAGGGTCAACCACCTCCTTATAATATCTTAATTTTCTTTTATCCTCTAATTATTTATCACACCAAAGATTCTCCTTAAATTTATCTTGTACAATATTTTTAATATCATCTATATTATGCATAATAACTTATTTTTTTATTTTCCAATGATTTAGCCAAGACTTGGCATCATTATTCCATCCCCACTTGAGTCTTTGATGACTTTGGCTAGAGTCTGAAGAAATTTTGGAGAGCCTCTTGTTATCCATATTATTTATCGTGTTCTTGTACATTAAGTACCTAATCATATCCACACACTATGAATGGGGGAAAGGCTCGGTTCGATGAGGAGGATATGATATGGTGTATTTCCCTTAAGTTTGAGATTATAAGTTATAAAAATCTTTTGGATCTACTCTATATTTCTCCAAAATTCTCGAGAGATATTGCATCCTGAAAATTCACATCCATATAATATAATAGGAGTGAGAAGAGTCTAAAAAAGGAGCACACAAATTATGTAGTTTCAATGACTAACTAAATTTAAATTAAAACACACTTAGACTAAACATTGCCACATATTATGCATAAACATAATACAATTAAATCACAAATATCATTCAATTAATTCAAAAATTCCATTCAATTGATAATATTGTACAAAGATTATATAGTTTCATTAACTAACTTAAAAGTGTATAATTTAAAATTTACAAAAAAGTATATTATGTAGTAGAAAGGATGACACACTTTTAAAGATGTTACTTGTATTAAAGAACTTGAATGTAGTACACTTTTAAAGTTTAGATTAGAACATGCTTCAACCAAAAATTATTGCATGTTAGGTAAGAGTATTGTGTTAAAGATTTTAATATTGTATAAAAAAAATTGAAAACAATAAAGGAGAAGGTAGATTTATCGAAGATAAAATTACATAATCAAAGTATTTATAAAATTTGCAACACCATAATTTTGAGACATATTTTGTAAGGTACTAGATGTATTATAATAATAAGAAACATAAAATATATTGCAACAAAAACTAGCCAAACAATAAAATATAGATAATCATAACACCAAAAATGATACCTTTATTGATAGAAATCCAAGTTCACTTGCCTCTTCGAGTGGGCAACCTCTAGCAGAGTAGAGCTCTATTACAATAATTCTCAAGACAATACTTTCTCATGCCTTCTACTCCTATTTATACTAATCCTATCTTCTAAATAACATTCTAGAGTAAGATCTTTCAAAAAGTGAAAGCTTCTATAAGTATTCCTACATTATACTTGTTCACATTTAACTAGGACTTATTTACTAATGTCAGCCTTTATTACATAGAAAATATGTTATTCTACCTATGTGAGGGGTTAGGGAGGTTAGGTCCCTAACATTCCCTCCCCTTTGAAAAATATTCTTGTCCTCAAGGCTTGAGCTGAGGAAATTCTTGCAGAATGGTAGCCAACTCCTAGGTGGCATCTTTTGGTGGTGTATCCTTCCATTGAACTAAAACTTTCTTGATGGTGTGTTGACGAAGACGATGCTTGTGTTGGTCCAATATTTCTTATGACTGCAACCAAATGGAACCTTCTTCATCCAACTCAAGGAGACTGGCTTGAGTCTGGCACTTAGTTCCAATCACTTTCTTTAAGCGGGAGACATGAAAAATAGGATGGATTTTAGAGTGACTAGGAAAAGCTAACTGGTAAGCCATTGGCCCCACTCACTTGAGAGTTGTATAAGGACCATAAAATGTTGGGGGTAAGTTTCTGACAGTGTTGATATTTGAGTAAAGTATTCTTATAAGGTTGCAGATGAAGAAACATCTGCTCCCCTTCAGGTAATTGATGTTTAGAATGACCCTGATCTACTTTTTTCTTCATGTGATTCTGAGCCACGACTAAATTTTCTTTGAGGGTACGGAGAATGATCGCGTGGAATATAATATTGTTTTAAACCTCCTTAACCTTGGAGAAACCTAGTATGTATGAGAGAACCAATGGTGCCTTTTTCCCATAGATGGCTTCAAAGAGAGTCATATGAGTAGCAGTATGGTAAGACATGTTGTACCACCATTCAACTATGAGTAATCGTTGAGCCCATTGATTTTGTTTTTCGGTTGAAAAACATCGCAAATTTTGACAACTTATGCTTGTCAATTATTCTAGGGATGATAGGTAGTGCTGAGATGAAATTGGGTTCCTTGGAGTATGCATAATTCTTGCCAAAAATTGTTGGTGAAAGTTGGATCATAGTCAAATACAATAGAATGAGGCATTTCATAGAGCTTGCATATATTTTCCATTAAAATTTGAGCGACTATGGATGTGGTGAACGAGTGTTGAAGAGCACAAAAATGAGCATATTGGAAAGATGATCTACTACCAACATGATCACTGACTTATTGCCTGATTTAGGTAATCCAACAATGAAATCCATATAAATATCCATCCAAATAGTAGGTGGAGTTGGGAGTGGTTGGAGTGTGCCTAGAGATTTGATGATTTCTCCCTTATTGCATTGACTGTTGAGACTATGTACCTTGGGAGGTCTTTCCCATGTGTTTGTGAGCTCCTAAAAACATGTGGGAAGTACTATGTACTTTGTGCCTTGTACTTTATGTATAATTTCACTTTGACTTAGGAGATTTAAGTCAAAAGTGAAATTTGGTCATTTATGCCTAAAATGACTATTAATTCACTTTGTGGGTGAATTAGGAGACATAAAGTGAACTTAGGTAACTTAAACCAAACTGGGTTTTAGAGTGAGATTATTTTGGAGAGATCTCAACCTTTGATTAGACTTGAGATGGGATGATCTCAACAGTCCATCATTTAGGTTTTCTTATGGAGGTTCAAGAGGGGCACAACGGATGAGTAAGAGATCATTCACTCATTTCTTCACTTGGAGAGTTTGAGAGAGAGAATGAGCATGATTTTTCAGGCATATGTTGAGGCTATCTTGGGATCTCCCTTCCATGGAGATAGTCAGCAAGATTAGGGCCTTGTTTATTTAGTGGGGAGATTTATGCTTGGAGGAGGGCACAGTTGGTGAGGAGGGCGCATCATCAGTAGGGAGGACTTTCAGAGCTTATATTGGAGTGAGGTATGTTTCATATGGAGGCTACTCATCATTATCAGAGTGTTATGGCGGGGTTTCTTGATCAGAGCTTTCAGTTGGCTTCTGGCTCCGATTCAATGGTCTTGTCAGCATTTATAGAGGGCACATCATCCTAGGGCGCTCTTGCTTCATTTGTACTAGTGTTATAGCTTGTATCAAGCTGCTATTGTATCAGGTTGATCTATATTTTGTAATTTTTGTATTCCACCTTCTATTCTTCTCATATATACACATATATTCCAAACTGGTTTTCCACGGGGGGGTTTTATCCAGGGTCATGTTGACCAAAAATACCTGTGTTCATGTTCATGTATGTTAGAGTGTAGAACTACTGCATTTCAGCTGTAAATATCTCTAGGTGTGTTACATTTATTTTGGTATGCATGTGCTAACCCTTGGTGACTAAAACTACATGCTAGAGCACCTAAATTGCTAATGTAACTGTCTGTAATAAATCAACAAGAAGTTCCTGAAATTTTGGTTGTCCTAAAAAATCAGCAAAACCTTCATTGACAATTGAAACTTAGATCCAACTTGAGGTCAAAGACAGACCTAGTTGGCAGGTTGATAGGACCTGGAAAATATTCATTAACAGGTATCACATTCAGCCACAAAAGTACAAATTTCATGTTTCATACCTTCCCTAAAAAACGACTGTTTGACCCTTTCATAATTTTTGGTAAAGCCCAAATGCCTAGTATTGGATGAAGCATGAAACTCAAAGAGTACTGTGGATTTAAGATTCGTATGTTTGATTAAATACAAATGAATTTTATAGTGAATCTCTTCATTGTGCCAAGAGTACCCTAGTGAAACATGAAGATCCTATTGCAATTTTTGGATTGGGATAGAAAGTTTGGGGTGTTGCAACCGTTCCTAGTGAACAATCTAGTCTACGAAAATAATGAGAAGGAAAAGAGGGACCCATCTTCTTCATATTTCTTTGAAAAATCATCAAGAACCACATTTTATTTTCCCTTATTGTATATGATCTCATAGTCATATCCAAACAACTTGGTCACCCATATTTGTTGCTCTGGGGAAGAAATTATTTGTTCCAAAAAATACTTGAGGCTATGATGACCATTTTTAATTTGGAAGCATTGAACCAATAGATAAGGACACCAGAGATCCATGACATCTAGAATAGATAACATTTCATTTTCATAGGTTGATTGGACCAAATGTCACTCTGACATTTGTTTGCTAGTGAAAGCCAAAGGTCAACCATCTTGAAGGAGGATGACTACAATTCCTTTTCCCAATGCATCGCATTCCAAGAAAAAAATTCTTGGTGAAGTATGTTAGTGTTGATTAATTGGGATAGTTTCCATTGATGTCAACCTTTGAAGAAAGTCTGGTAGTGAATTCTAGTAGCACAAAGGTTTGGGTAATGGACCCAGGTTTTTTTTATGGATAATGGTGTGAGTTTTGATATATCTATAGGTAATACTATTCTATATGGATAGTACATGTCAGTCCATTTCTGGTGGTATGTGGAACATCACATAACTCCTCACGGTTAGAGAGTTATCGCCATGTGAAGTTGGAGAACTCTCATGAGTCATCTAGAAACCTCAAAAGGTCAAAGTAGTCAAAGTGTTTGCAAAATAAATTATTTAAATAATAAAGTTAATGGATAACTCCCTAAAATAAGGAAAGTGGTATGCTACATGAAAGTATAAATAAGAGGCATGGCTCTTTCATTTAATCACACTTGAAACTATTGAATATCATTGAATATCTCTTTTGTGAAAGGTTATTTGGGTAGGTATTATTAATAGAGAAAAGTTGTTGTGAGGGAAATCTCCTTACGAACTAGCAAATAGGGTTATACTTTGCATGCAGATATGACCAAGAGAAAATCTACTTTCTACCTTCATCCCCAAAGTTAAATCCCATTTCTTTTCAGTAAATACATGGCCATATCAACCTACCTTGTTCCAGCCGTTCGATGTCGATCCTCTTTCGCACTTGATCACTTGTTCACAGTTCTCCTTCCAAAGATGACCTACATACAAGACAAGCAACAACTACACATGCATCTTTCCTATAGACTAACCGGTTAGAGATTCAAACATGTACTTAACAATCTCTGAATAACTCATGAATTGGGACGGGAAAACATTTTATTTATTACTTTGAATGAGTCAACTTACAAAATTCGAGACCGGACACCGCTCCGTGAACTTGATCCTAGGCTCCTCTTCAATTGTCCTCCAAATTCTTTGCTTTGTATCTCTTCTGACACAAGGATGGCTAAAGGGTTGGGACAATGGGAATATGCAAATGGGTAGGGTTTCTTTACTATATTTTTCCTCTTTTCAAATGGGACCCCTACCCCTTCTATTATAGGCTAGAAGGAGCTAGGTATTTGGATGAACCCTCAGCCATGCATGGCCAAGAGTTTCAGTTAACTCACCCAAAGCTGTGTGTTCCGTTGAAAAAATTCCTTTTTTTGTGCTTTTGTCGGTCCACGTGGGTTGTTTTAGATCAACCAGCGTGTACACATGTGCAGTAATGGAGTAGGCCATGTGGGCCCTTATAAAAGAGGTTTTTTAATGAGTTGTTCAGCAGTGCATTGGCAAAAAAGGGATCTGAGATGGCCTGATGCCAGGTAAGCATGTATGGTGCAATTTAGGGTTATAACAAAAGTGTGGCATAAAAAAGTGCGACATAAAAATCACGGCAAAAAAATTGTGGAAAAAAAAGTGCGGCAGAAAAATCACTGCAGAAAAATCGCGGCAAAAAAAGCGCGGCAAAAAAATCGCGGCAAAAAAAGTGCGACACAAAAATCGTGGTAGAAAAAGTGCGGAAGCAAAATCGCGGCAAAAACATGGTTGGGGTCTATTTATGAGAGATATGACACATCTTGTTTGAGTTTATTAGTACAGGTTGTTTGGTGCAGGTTGATCGGTACAAGTTGTTACAGGTTATAGGTACAGGTTGACAGTGGCAGTGGTTGATTTAGTCGCAGTGATAGGTTGTCTACAGTTGGAATTTATATTTTAGGGCAGTTGGACAAGGCAAGGAAAGGTGGTTGTATCCACCTTCTGGTTGTAGCTGAAGAACATAGGGGGTTGTAGCCTCCTTTGGGTTGTAGCCAGAGAATTGGGGAGTTGGAGATTCCCTCAGGTTGTAGCCTAAGAAACTAGGGGGTTGGAGCCTCCTTCTAGTTGCAACTGGAAAACAAAGGAAGTTGGTGCTTCCAATGAATGTAATTCTTCAAGACATATAATAAAAAGCATTCAGTGGTTTTCTCCTTCTTTGGGTTTCCACGTAAAAACACTGGTGTACTATGTATGTGTATGATTGCTCATTTGTTCATTGTTTATTTACTCTGAAATTATTGGATGATAATGTTGCACTGATATAACACTTGCATTATATCGTTGAAAAGGTTTAAATTGCGCTATTACTAATTCACCCCCCTCTCAGTAATCCAACAATTTGTATCAGAGCAGGTTCCTTCATAAATTAGTTTAACAACTGAAAGGTAGATCGTGGAGAGCAACGACATGTATAAAAATGGAATACCACAATTTAATGGACAAAAGTATGCATTTTGGAGTAGAAGGATGAAAACATATATATAGGCATAGGGATTTGAAATTTGGCAATCAGTTGTAGATGGATACAAAGAACCAACAGTTCTGCCAAAAAATGAAAGAGCAATGAAACTCAGACAAACTAATTCCAAAGAAACAAATGCACTTCTGAATGGTCTTTGTGAATCAGTATACACCAAAGTTATACATTGTAAATCCGCTAAAGGGATTTGGGACAAGGTCCAAAATATTTATGAAGGAGATTCAAAAGTTAAAGTAGCAAAGCTTCAAACTTACAGAGGTCAGTTCGAACAACTAAAGATGAAGGAAGATGAGAATATTCCAACATACCTCTTACGAGTCGATGAAACTGTAAATGCAATCATAGGTTTGGGAGAAGAAATTAAAAAATCTGTAATTGTTCAAAAGGTACTAATATATCTTCCTATGAGATTTGATCCTAAGATATCAGAACCAGAAGAAAGAACATATCTATACTCAATAAGCATGGACGAACTAAATGGAATATTCACAGCATATGAAATGAGAACTTAACATGAAAATCCAGATACAAAAGAAGCATCTTACAAAGAATCCAAAAGGCCAAAGAAAAAGGGAAAGAAAAAATAAAAAGAACATAGCAACAATAGTGACATCTCAGAAGATGATGAAGAAATGGCCAACTTTGTCAGAAGATTGAATAAGGGAACCGATGATAGATATAAAGGTTAGTTTCCATTGATTTTTTTTAATTGTGATGGTATTGGTCATTTTGCTAACAAATGTCCTCATAAGAAAAATAAGAGGAATGATGAAGATTACTCAAATAGAAAACAAACATAGAAAGGTAAAATAACCACAAAGAAAACTTTCAAGAAAGACTTATGCACCAAAGAAGACATCTCCTCATTAGATGAAGATGAAGTCAGTGACAGTGAGACATAAAGAGTTCTATTCATGGCAGTAGAAGAATTTGACAAAGAAAGCACCAAATAAGAATATGAAGAGGCCGAAGAAGAATATGAAGAGGCAAAAGTTGACTACCGATAATAATTGTTGTGTGCCATAGAAGTTATAAGAAGCGAGAAGAAGAAAAACAAGAAGCTACAAGAAGAACTAGATAAGAAAGAAGACACTCAGGAACTAGAACAAATGATCACAAATTTGAAGGTTCAAATAGAAGAAGATAAAATAATTGAAGAAGCACTCAAAGAACAACTAGAAGAAAGAGATAAGAATTGGAAATTTGGAAGAAGAGATTGTCACATTAAGAAAGGATATTCAAAAGAAAAATATGCAGAAAAACTAAAAAGTTTTGGATGACATTATCAACATTCAAAAAACTCATCATGACAAGTCTGAACTTGGATATAATCAGATGGAAAAGGGATCAAGCTCCAAAACAAAAGAACAAGAAACATATCCAAAAATCTATGCAGAAACAATCAAAGGGGATAGGAAGATCTACAAGGAAGATTACAGGGACACTCCTCCACCGAGAAGATTCAAATTTCATAATCAACATCCAACGGATAGGCCTCAGGAGAAGAAGGATTCAGAAGGGAAACTCCTTTAAGAAGATCTTCAAATCCTAGGTATCAAAGTATCTTTTTTGGTTTATGTTATGCATGTAATAATTTTGGACATAAATCTATGAATTGCAAAGTTAACAGCAGGAACATAAACAACTTTGAAAGTCATACAAAAAAGGGTTATCTAAGAAGGCCTAGTGAAACACAGAGAAGAAGTTACAACAGGTTTTAATCATTGAGCATTGAAGTGGAATGCTACAAGTGTAACAACTTTGGACACATGGGAAAATATTGCAGAATGGCAGTTCCTCCTAGAGAACCACAATAGAACAACAACAGTCACAGACAAGAACCTCAAAAGAGAACATGGATAAGAAAGCAAAATCAGTATTGCAATGAAGAATGCACACTCTCTCTACAAGCTAAGAAGAAGAAACATGGTTGGTATGTTGACAATGGTTGTTCAAAACACATGGCAAGTGATAAATACAATTTTGTTACATTAAGAAAGGAAAGAGATGGACCAGTCTCCTTCGGAAATGATGATTCAGATAAAATCATTGGAAAAGGCACAGTCAGAATTGGAAACAAGAATACTAAGGAAAAAATGTTCTACTGGTAGAAGACATGAAACATAATATTCAAAGTTTGAGTCAAATGTGTGACCAAGGTAATAAAGTTACTTTTGATTCAAAAAAGTGCGAGATAAGAAAAGAAGGTTTGGGAAAATTGATTGCAACAACTGCAAGAACTTCAAGAAACATATATGTACTAAGTGAAATTGGAAATGAAAAGTGTTGTCTAGGAAAGGAAGATGAAAGTTGGCTATGGCACAGAATAATGGGTCACATACACTTTGATAACCTTGTCAAAGTTATAAAAAAGGAAGAATTTAGAGAAATGCCCTAGATTACGAAACCAACCAACACTTTATGCAAGCATTGTCAACAAGGAAAGAAAACAAAGACCAGGTTTAAATCAAAAGAATATTCAACGACAAGACCACTAGAAATTGTGCATACTGATCTAGTTGAACCAAATACAACAAAGGGTTTAAAAGGTGAGAAATGATTTATGTTATTAATTGATGATTATACAAGAATGACTATAGTTTTCTTTCTCAGGAATAAGTCAGAAGCTTTTGAAAACTTCAAGGTCTACAAGTAAATGGATGAAAATGAAATGGATTCAAAAATCAAATGTTTGAGATCTGATAATGGAGGAGAGTTCACTTCAAAGGAATTTATGGACTACTACACCACACATGGAATGAAAAGGGAATTCTCTATTGCTAGGACACCTCAATAGAATGGAGTTTTTGAAAGAAAGAACATGATAGTACAGGAAATGGCTCGAACAATGTTAATGGATTCCAATTTGATAGATATATTTTGGACACATGCAATGCATACAATGGTTCACATTCAAAACAGAGTAATGCTCAGAAACACCACCGACAAAACTCACTATGAGATGTGGAAAGGAATAACAACAAATGTGAAGCACTTCAGAGTATTTGGTATCAAATGCTACATCAAAAGAGAAGATGGAAGAATGGGAAAGTTTGACTCTCGTGTGGACAAAGGAGTATTTGTTGGTTACTCAAGTACAAGGAAAGAATACAAGTGTTACAATTTGAGGTTGAACAAAGTTGTGTAAAACATCAATGCAACAATTGATGAAACATGTGGATGAGAATTAAAGGAAGAAGAAAATGAATCAATGGAACAACTTTATGAAGATGAAGAAGAAGTAGAAGGGGAAGATGAAGAGGATTAGACAGAAGTAGAAGAGAAAGTTCAACAAGTGCCTCCAAAGACACCTAGCAAAGAAGTACAGAAGAATCATCCTTTAGATCAGA
Organism: Picea mariana; assembly: GCA_032191745.1. NCBI lineage: Eukaryota > Viridiplantae > Streptophyta > Pinopsida > Pinales > Pinaceae > Picea > Picea mariana. Next base: position 9,257 of record JASDQU010188664.1, on the reverse strand, counting down.
TTATCATAAACAAAGATGTAGGAGTTGAGACTAGAAGAAGAATCCATTGAACAGAACAAACACACCTAACACTCTTATCAACAATTGAACCAAACTTTTTGGAAGAAGCCAGGAAGGATGAATTTTGGAATAAGGACATGGATGAAAAATTGGATCAAATAGAGAAGAATGACACTTGGGAATTGGTTCCAAGACCAAAGAACAAGAATGTGATTGGCACAAAGTGGGTATTCAAAAAAAATAAAATGAAGATGGGCAGGTTACAAGGAACAAAGCTAGATTGGTATGTAAAGGATACACACAGGTTGAAGGAATTGACTTTGAAGAGACATTTGCTCTAGTTGCTATAATGGAAGAAATCTGATTTCTCCTAGCTTATGCATGATCCAATAATATTAAAGTGTATTAGATGGACATGAAATCAAATTTTCTAAATGGGGAACCTGAAGAAGAAGTCTAAATTGAACAACTAGAAGGATTTTAGTTGTCAGAGAACACATATTATGTGTGTAAATTAAAGAAGGCATTGTATGGTCTAAACCAGGCTCCTAGAGCATGGTACTCTAAATTGGACAAATATCTACATCATGCAGGGTTCATAAAAGGAAGTGTAGACAACAACCTCTACATCAAGATAACTCAAGATAATATTTTACTGATTTAAGTTTATGTTGATGATATTATTTTTGGAAGCAATGATGTCAGGTTAAGCCAGAAATTTGCAAAGGATATGCATAATGAATTTGAAATGTCATTACTCAAAGAACTATCCTTCTTTCTGGGTCTTCAGATACGTCAAAGAAGCCAAGGAATTTTTATTTCTCAAACTAAGTATATCAGAGAAATGCTAAAGAGGTTCGAAATGGAAGATTGCAAACTAGTTACCACTCCTATGCAAACCAATTGCAAGTTGAGCAAAGATGATGATCCAAAGTATACAGACCAAAGGAAATATAGGTCAATGATTGGCAGCTTACTATATGTGACAACATCTAGACCAGATGTAATGCATGTAGTTGGACAAGTGGCACGATTTCAAGGAGCACCAAAGGAAACACATGTCGTAGCAGTGAAGAGCATTTCCAGATATCTCAAAGGAACATAAGAGTTTGGATTATGGTATCCAAAAGGAAAGGATATATCACTTATTACCTACGTAGATGTAGATTGGGAAGATTGCATTGATGATTGATGAAACACCAATGGAGAAGCATTCTACTTGGGTGAGTGATTAGTATCATGGCTAAGAAAGAAACAATCATCAGTATCCTTATCTACAGTTGAGGCAGAGTATATTGCAACAACAACATGTTGTACACAGGTTCTATGGATGAAACAAAATCTGATAGATATACAGGTTTAGTATGATGAGCACATTCCAATCTATTGTGATAATACAAGTTCCATTAGTATCTCAAAGAACTCGATGATGCACTCCAAGACAAAGCACATTCCAATCAAGTATCACTTTCTACGGGAACATGTTGTAGAGAAGAACATCAGAGTTGAATATGTGGGCACAAAAGGACAAGTGTCAAACATCTTTACAAAACCTCTTCCACTGGAAGCCTTTGAGTATTATCGCCAGAGGCTCAAAGTAATTTCTACTCCAAAATGAATGCTTTTGAATGCTTATCTTATATGTCTTAGATTTACATGAGGAAGCACCATTAAGAGGACAATTCGGGTTGAGACATCAGTTTCAGGAAGATTTTAGTCAGGGGGAGTATCCGCAAGGACAATTCAGGTAGGGGGAGTATCCCTGGATGGAAAGATACCTTTGCCATTGATGATAAAGGGGGGGAGATTTATCATATGCAGAGCACAGAGGCATGGTTCCAGGGGGAGCGATGGTCATAGAGGGAACATGAGTAATATGAGTTTATTATTATGTGACATGACTTCATTATTGCATCAGAGTGTTGCCATCAATGCCAAAGGGGGAGATTGTTGATTAATTGGGTTAGTTTCCATTGATGTCAACCCTTGAAGAAAGTCCAGTAGCCAATTTCGGTAGCACACAGTTTTAGGTAATGGAACCAAGTTTGTTTGATGGATAATGGTATGAGTTTTGATATATTTTCATGTAAGACTATTATAGATGGATAGTATATTTCATGCCATTTCCGGTGGTATGTGGAACGTCACATAACTCCTCACGGTTAGAGATTTATGGTCATGTGAAGTTGGAGAACCCTCATGAGTCATCTAGAAGCCCCAAAAGGTCAAAGTAGTCAAAGTGTTTGGAAAATAAATTATTTAAATAATAAAGTTAATGGAGAACTCCCTAAAATAAGAAAAGTGGGATACTATATGAAAGTATAGATAAGAGGCAAGGCTCTCTCATTTAATCACACTTGAACCTATTGAATATCATTGAATATTTATTTTGTGAAAGTTTATTTGGGTAGGTATTATTGATAGAGAAAATTGTGTCAGGAAAAGTATGGCAGAAAAAATGCGACATAAAAATCACGGTAGAAAAAGCGCGTTAGAAAAATCGTGGCATAAAAAGGTCGACAGAAAAATCACAGCAAAAATATCGCAGCAGAAAAAGTGTGGCAAAAAAATCGCGGTAGAAAAAGTGTGGCAGAAAAATCTCGATAGAAAAAGTACAGAAGAAAAATCGCAGAAACAACATGGTTTGGGTCTATTTATGAGAGATATGGCACATCTTGTTTGAGGTTACTAGTATAGGTTGTTTGGTGTAGGTTGATTGGTACAGGTTATAGGTACAAATTGACAGTGGAAGTGGTTGATTTAGTGACAGTGACAGGTTGTCTACATTTGGCATTTATATTTTAGGGTGGTTGGATGAGGCAAGGACAGGTGGTTGTAGACACCTTTCGATTGTAGTTGGAGAACATAGGGGGTTGTAGCCTCCTTCTAGTTGTATCCAGAGAATTGGGGAGTTGGATATTCGCTCAAGTTGTAGCCTGAGAAACTAGGGGGTTGGAGCCTCCTTCTAGTTGCAGTTGGAAAACACAGGAAGTTGGTGCTTCCAATGAATGCAATCCTTCAAGACATATAAGAAAAAACATTCTGTGGTTTTCTCCTACTTTGGGTTTCCACATAAAAACATTGGTGTACTGTGTATGTGTATGATTTCTCATTTGTTCATTGTTTATTTACTCTGCAATTATTGGATGATAATGCTACACTGATATAACACTTGCATTATTTGGTTGAAAAGGTTTAAATTTTATTATTATTGATTCACCCCCCTCTCAGTAATCCAACATTTGGTGCCAGGACAAGAGTTGTGCACATAGACTATTTCAAGGCTTAGAAGGATTTATCAATTGTTGGAATCCAACTGAAAGCATTGTTTTTAAGGAGAGCAATGAGAGGAGCTACAATTTTTCCATAATTCTGAAAAACCTTGAGCTAATAGCCCATTAAACATAGGAAACCATGCAATATTTTAATAGTTTTAGGGTGAGTCCAATTCTTCGTAGCTTCAATTTTCATAGGATCCACCCATACACCATCCTTCCTAACAATATGCCCAGGTACTCAACTTTAGAGGCTCCAAAATCACATTTAGAATGTTTGAGAAAAAAACATTCTTATACAGTAGATGAAGAACTTGATCCACAAGGTTGAGATGGTATTTCCAAGTGTTTTTCATCAAGTTTTTTTTGGTGAGGGAATAATTCCATGGAACCCTGTGAGACTTAGATAATCCTCTCTCGCTTTAAGGTTTCTTGGAAGAATATAGAAGCTATAGGGGGTAACCCTTTGTGATTTCAAATTAAAATGAAGAAAGGTAGGTAGTAATCAAACCATTATCATGAGTCATTATAGATATCTTAATAGCACAAACCAATGATTATAAAATAAGGAATCTTTATCCAATTCTTGTCAGACTAGACCTAAATAAAACTAATTCATAGTTTTAAACATATTAAATATGAGATAACCCATAATCATATTACTTTGATTTATCAAGAAACATGTTCTTGGAAAGTAAAGTAATCGCACCAATAAAATAAATAATAAGTTAAACTAGGATCATTACAATATAATTGCATGAACAAAATCCACATACATACATAGTAGTAAATACTTGACGTAATTAGGTTAACAAATATTATTCAATGAAATATTTAAAGAATGATAATATCATAATAACCTTGTATGTTAAACCAAAAAATCATCAGCTAGATAATGAATTGGATTCAAAGATAGATCATGCCAAACCAATGAGTCCAATTCATGTTGTAATCATTATATGGACAAATGAAAAAAAATCTAAACATATCAACAACAAATAAAACATAAAATAGAACACAATGCCAACAGGAATTAGTGTCAGATCTTCTTTCAAACCATTAATAATATGCTATTAAAACATCAAAAGGACCAAACAATCTCGTCAAAACAAGTTCTTTAAAAGAAATGTATGAATTCATAGAAAATGTTGACCTTATCTTCAAATGATAATTTATAAGTCTTTTACATAATTGTTAAAATAACTAATCTTTAAACTAAAAATTTAAGTAAGACAACTAAAATAATTACTTTGTGTTCTTCAACTTTTGACCAACTTGAATTTTCTTCGTAGGGGGTGGATTTCTAGTTGTCGGTTCTCTAATAATGATCTTGTTTCCCTTTTCATCCACTACTCTTTGATTTGGACCTTGATTGCTTGTCTTCGCGGGATTCGATAATTATTTAATTATTTATTGTTTACCTTCTTCAGGCTCTGAAACCATTTCATGTTGAAGTTTCATAGGAACATTCTTAAATCTAATCATATTGTTCCATTATACACTTGTTGGGAGTGATTGTTTGAGCATATTTATATACAATATCTCAAGTTCTATTTTCATCAAGTAAGGATTGGCAAGATGAATTTTTAGAAAGTTGGTGAGCATTGATAGAATAGTAAAATCCTTTCCTAATGAGTTCACAATAGTATTTTCTGAGAAAACTTCATTTTCCTCTATGGAAAACTACATATCATCCCGACAGACAACTAGCATCTATGTATAAGTGTCATTTGAATGTAACCAAGGATCATTTGCTCAAGGAGATGGTAAACCCAACTTTATGATTTTCCTTATTTTCCTTTTGAATTTGATAATTGATTGGTGAACTTCTTCAATTTTCTTAACGAGGGATTTTAGCAGTTCTCCCTTCCCTATAACATTTGTAATATTTACCACCGCCTCATAT
>JASDQU010188661.1:0-10146 GCA_032191745.1 Picea mariana | reverse complement strand
GAAGATCCAGATGAGTTTCTATTTGAATTTGACATTTTGTGTAGAAGCTATGATTACACTACCACTGCACAAAAGCTTAAACTGTTTCCAGCTACATTAAAAGGTAATGCGTTAAGATGGTTCATGAGTCTTGGAGGATAAAACATTTCAACATGGGTGAAAATGAGGCAGCTTTTCCTGGACAAATACCAAGACTACTGTTGAACAAGGGAACAAAGAGAGGAACTGTTCAAAATGTCACAGAAAGAGGACGAGACCCTTGAAGACTTTGTGGAGCGACTCCAATACAATCTACAATGGTCTGGCCATCCAGATGTGAGTAAGGACATTTTGAAAACCATTTTTCTACAAGGAGTTAGAGAAGATTGTTTAGATATGCTGAATATGCTTGGCAAGGGAGATATATATAAGGAATCCCATGAGGACATTATAGATCTCTGCAATAGATGTTCTCGAGGAACTACAAGGAATAAGTCAGCTACCAAGGATACTACTTTTTCAAGGGTACAAAAATCAGCCAATGGAGGAGGAACAAGAGCATAAATAAGTAATCTATTAGAAAGTTTCAAAAAAGAGATGATTAACTCTTTTGCCTCATAAATGGATACTTTGTAGGTCAAACAGAAACAAGCAGAATCAGAGCAAGTACTATGCATTTTCTATCTGAAATGCAGGAAGAAACATCCACCAAGGGAGTGCCCACTGAACAGTGTCTAGGTATGCCTTATTTGTGAATTAGACCATGCCACTGACCAGTGTCCTTCTCTACCAGGTGTAAAAGCATCAATGAAGGCAACTAATGAGGAGGCAGAGGTTGTCTATCTAATAACACAAAGGAGACAATGGAAGCCAAGAGGTCAAGGTATGAATTCTCAATTCTCTCCTCCAACATTTAATTATTGGAACAATCAGCTACCATATGGCCAAACGAATGCCCCCCCTCCAAATCAAATGCCACCCCCTTATCAAGATCCCAATGCATGGTTACCTATGCCCCAACAACAGAATCACTATGGGCAATGGAACCCATTCGGGAGAGGCCCACAACAACAACTCAGTTATCAAAGCCATCACCAACCAAACTTCTTTCAACAACAGTTCCAACCCCCATACTAGCAACAACAACTGCAATTGCCTCCCAATAACTCACCAAACAATCCTCCCTTACGACCTCATATGCTTGTGCAACCTAACCCAAACCCAAATAATAATCTTGTTCAGAACATAGACATAAATAATGTGCCAGCCTTATCTATTACTATTATGCCTTGTGATGAAATAAAATTAAGATCAGGGAGAATAGTTGAGCCAATAATTGAAGATGCTCCATCTTCAGAATCAGATAAGGAATCAGGGGAAAGACTATCTTCTAAAACAAAAGAAATTGACCAACCTATTCTAGAATCAATAGACCTACCATTCCTTGAAAGACTGAAAATTAACAAGCCCGTGGAATTACCATCTTTCAATCTCCTTGGAGAATTGCAAAATCTGCACGTTAATATTCCACTACTGCAAGCAATAAGGGATGTCCCTATTTATGCCAAGACTGTGAAGGACCTCTGTATCAGAAAACCTGGATGAAAACCTAAACATCCCCTCACAGTGCATGTAGTGGGGGTTTTGTCTGAGATAATGTTAGGCAAAAATCCACCTATTAAATATGGCGACCCATGAAACCCTACAGTCACAGTCAAAATTGGATAGACATCTATTCCACATGTACTAGTTGATTTAGGGGCAGCAATTAACATTATGCCAATAGAAACTATGCAGTTGCTGCAACTTGGAACAAAAATTCGACCTACTCCTACTGTGCTAGAATTAGCTGATCGCTCTACCATCAGACCAGAAGGAGTAATCGATGATTTAGTTATTTCAGTAGACTCATGGGAATATCCTACTGATTTTGTCATTTTGCAACCCAAATCCAGTTTGGGAGGCCATCCTCTAATTCTGGGACGACCATGGTTAGCTACAACTGATGCTTTCATAGGTTGCAGATCTGGTTCTATGACCATCTCGGATGGTTATGACACAAAAAAACTTACCCTGTATCCTCATGCTACACCCAATGCAGAACCTGAAAACTCTCTATGGATGGACACTAAGGCTAAAAGTGCTCTGCCTGTGCTAACTATAGGAAAGACCCCGAGTTTCAAGGATGAGATGGAGGATGAGTTAATCAACTATTTTATTTATGACCCCTATGCTATTACACAACACACGCACCACCAATTGATCAAAGTCTTTGACCCTATGGCCCAGGAAGAAATGAACACGAAAATGTTCTCAGAAACTGCTGACAATTAGAGTGATTCAGCTGTAACAACAGTCGATGTAACAACAAATGATGAAACAACAACAACTGAATTATTTCCTATAGTCAGTTCTAAGAGCATCGCTGTAGAAATCGAACCTGGAAAAACCTTGAACATCAATTCCGATCTCTCCAATGCTGAAACTCGCTTACTGATGAATTTACTAACTGAACATAAAGAAGCATTTGCATGGGATTACATGGATATGAAAGGCATTCCCTCTAAACTATGCACCCACCATATATACATCAAAGAAGAATGCCGACCCATTTGCCAATCGCAAAGGAGGATGAACCCAAACCTTAAAGAAATTGTTAAGGAAGAACTTTAGAAACTTCTCAACGTCGGATTGATCTATCCTATATCAGACAACGAGTGGGTATCACCGTTGGTTATTGTGCCTAAAAAGAATGGTAAGTGGAGAGTGTGTGTGGACTATAGAGCCCTGAATAAGGCAACGTAGAAGGATCGTTTCCCTTTGCCATTTATTGATCAGGTTTTAGATAACTTAGCTAGAAAAAAATATTTTTCTTTCCTAGATGGATTCAGTGGCTATAACCAGATACAAATTGCCCCACAGGACCAAGATAAGACCACCTTTACTAGCCCTTGGGGTACATTTGCCTACAAGGTTCTCCCATTTGGATTGTGTAATGCACCAGCCACTTTCCAGAGAGCTGTGATTGGTATTTTCTCTGATATGGTGAATGACTATATGGAAATATTCATGGATGACTTTACACCTTATGGGACTAATTTCAAAGACGCTTTGTCTAATCTGGAAAAAGTGCTCAAAAGATGTAGATAGTCTCATCTTTCTTTAAGTACAGAAAAGTGCCATATGATGATGCGCGAAGGGGTAGTGCTGGGACACTTCATCTCTTATGCAGGGATTCAGGTAGATCCAACCAAAATCCTGGTAATTTTGGACATTCCAACTCCATCAACTCAGAAAGAGGTAAGAAGTTTTTTAGGGCATGCTGGGTATTACAGGAGATTCATTAAAAAATTCTCTAAACTTGCCTCTCCATTGTTTTTCTTACTAACAAAAGATGTTAACTTTCGATGGACTAATGACTGTGAATTGTCCTTTGTAGATATTAAACAAAGATTGTCTACAACTCCCATCTTGAGAGGGCCCAATTGGGCTCTGCCTTTTCACATTTCTTCAGATGCCTCAGACACTGCAATTGGTGCAATACTAGGGCAACATGAGGACAAAGAACCCTATGCTATCTACTATATCAACAAGAACATGGCTCCTACTGAGTTAAATTACACAGTTACTGAAAGAGAATTCTTGGCAGTAGTATATGTAATCAATAAATTCAGGCATTATGTAACTGGTTACCCAAATTTTATTCATACTGATCATACAACCATTAAATATCTAATGAATAAACCTATTACTAATGCCCGAGTGACAAGATGGTTGTTACTACTGCAAGAATTTGACATTACTATAGTGGATAGACCAAGAAAAGAAAATGTGGTTGCTGATTTTCTCTCGAGAATACATATAAATGATGATAATTCACCTGTAGATGATTCCTTTCTTGATGAACATTTATTTGCAGTATCTGCTCACTCACCTTGGTATGCAGACATTGCTAATTATTTGGTTGCAGGGAAGGTACCTCCACATCTATCTCCTCGAGAAAGAAGGAAAATTATTCAAAAGAGTGCTAGGTACAGTTGGATAGGAGGATACCTCTTCTACACAGGCCTGGACCAAGAAATTAGGAGATGTGTGAGGGATGATGAGGTTTATGATATGCTGAAAGTTTGCCATGATGGCCCTTATGGGGGTCATTTTGCTGATAAAAGGACTGGGCATAAAATTTTAAGGATGGGCTATTATTGGCCCAACATATTTCAATATGCCAAGAAGTATGTCCAAACTTGTGACAGTTGCCAACGCACGGGTCAACCAACTCACAGAGATGAGATGCCGCTCCAGTCTCAGGTAGTGTTAGAGCCTTTTGAGTGATGGGCCATGGATTTTGTAGGACCCATTCACCCACCTTCCAATCATAAAGTCGCTATATTGGTCTGTACAGATTACATGACCAAGTGGGTGGAGGTAAAAGCACTTATCAGAGCGTCAGAAGAGGCTGTCTTAGCATTCTTGTTTGAAGATATATTTGTTAGGTTTGGCGTTCCCAGAGAATTGGTCACTGATGAAGGACCCCCTTTCACATCACATAAATTTGAATCTCTACTCAGTAAATATCATGTTTTACATAGAATAGCTTCTCCATACCATCCACAAGGCAATGGCCAAGTGGAAAGTACCAACAAAGTTATCGAAGCCATTCTTACTAAAACAGTGAGAGAAAATCGTAGGGATTTGTCTGACAGATTGCATGAAGCTCTATGGGCTTACTGAACTACTTGGAGGAGCACAACTAGTTTTTCTCCTTACGAGCTGGTATATGGAAAAAGCCCTGTTTTTCCCATTGAATTTGAAATCAAAACCTTAAAAACTGCATCAGCAGTCAACCTCGACTTGACTATGGCACATAAAGCCATACTGCAGCAGCTCAATGAGCTTGATGAAAAGCGTTTGGATGCCATCCATCAAACCATGACGATTCAACAACAAAGAACAAAATGGCATGACCGAGTCATCAAGAAGAAAATATTCTAGAAAGGAGATTGGGCTCTGTTGTATGATTCACACTTTAAGGAATTTCAAGGTAAACTGTGTACATGATGGCTAGGGCCTTACGAGGTAGACACTGTTTTTCCCAATGGGATAGTCCAGTTGATTACTATTGATGGATCCAATACACATTTACATGCAAATGGTCATTGCCTATGTCTGTATCAGCGTCCAATGTCCAAGACAGAATTCACAACTAGCTGTAAAGTTGATACAGATTATCAGATTTTAAACGAAAAGGAGCTTGCTCCTTCCCCTTCTAAACTTTAGGACTTCTTTTTCTCAGACCTTGTATATAAATAATCTTAGCAAAATTTGCATTTCTCTGTTTTTTTTTAGTTGAAATTTCTCTATTTTCTTTACTATGCTAATAAAGCTTTGAAAGGTATTAGGCAATTATGTGTGTGCAGGTAAATTGATGAACAAAAAGGAACGATTAGTTCATGGAAATTGAAAAACTTCATAGAATCGAAGTAAGGTAGCATTTGGCCGATTTCAATGCTGTTAAACCTTTTTCCGATAAATTGGCCGATTTCAATGTTGTTACACCTTCTTCCGATAAATTGGTCGATTTCAATGCTGTTACACCTTTTTTCGATAAATTGGCCGATTTCAATGCTATTACACCTTTTTCCGATAAATTAATCGATTTCAATGCTGTTACACATTTTTTCGATAAATTGGCCGATTTCAATGCTGTTACACCTTCTTCCGATAAATTGGCCGATTTCAATGCTGTTACACCTTTTTTCGATAAATTAGCCGATTTCAATGCTGTTACACCTTCTTCCGATAAATTGGCCGATCTCAACGCTGTTACACCTACGTTCGCCATTTTTGAAAAAGAACCTGCTAATACACTAATTACTGAATTCTTTCTTGCCACTTCACTCTTTCTTTTTCGCCTTTTTGCCGATGTTGTAGCTCCAACCCTCCAATCTTTCATGCAACAACACCACTGATTAGAAAATACTGATGCTTTCTATACGAAAGCGCTGCTTCATTATGATGTGAATTCACATTCGGCGATATCTAGTTGGCTCACTACAGTAAGGACTACGTCTCTGCATAAGCTTTCATTTCTCTCACAATCCTTCATCATGTCAACTATTCCGCGCTACTCAGATGGCGGTTGGATTGTGCGGTTACTCCGACAGGTTGTTATGTGCAGTAAGATTTGAGGTACGTGACTAATCCTATGTGTTCAAGTAATGAAGATATAAAAGCACAATTTCCTATTTACTAATCGGTTACACTTGGAGCCAATCCGCTTAGTTGGGGGGGGGGAACATAAATCTAGCTGTTCATTTTGAATTTTATACACACCTCCACCATCACTTCTTTAACTATCTTTCTGCAAACCACGTTCGAGCTTATTGTGTCTCTGATTTAGGTGATAGTTTCTCCTCCTACGTGCCTGTTAGACTCTCAAGCCACATCATGGGAGGATCAGCTATGAGATATGAACCCACAACCCTGGACAACTTGCTGCTACACCCAGAGGCCTACCAAATATTTCTTCAGGCCGGCCGGATATCATATTTTAAGAAGTTAAAAGAGTTTAGTGAGAACGAGGTATTGTAGTTTAGTCAAAATCTTACCGAAGGATATTCAATGGTGAATGGGGTAAGGATTCTAGTATCAGAAGCAAGGATTGCTGCTGTAACAGGGTTGCCAAGAACAAGAGACTGATGGTTTAACAGAAAAACACATCTTCCGGATGCACATAAGGGATTCCTCGTCAACAATGAGCAAGTTCATACCAAGGGTAGAGGTGTAGACATCAATTCCTTACCAGATCCATAGTGGAAAGTCACATAATTTCTTAAAAGGTACATTACCTACGAAGGCCGATACTAAGTTGTTTATTTTTCTGATTTCATCTTATTATCACATCTGTGACATCAGAAATTGATAAACATTCCTTATTTTCTCCTCCATTCATTGCATAACATGGCCCATTTTGTAAAAAAATCCAAGAACCCAAAGAACTGCATTTCTAATCATAGACTCATCGGCCTATTAATTCGTAGAGGTATGGGCATTTCCAATAATCCATTACCTCCTGCAGCAAACCAACCACAGTCTGAAAATACAGAAAAGATTGTACTAGTCCTTGAAAACACAACCCATGGACCTCTTCCAGAGCCTCTGCCCTCGGCTGCAACAGCCATCCAAACCCCTACTGTCACAGTTCGTAAGACGACTCAGAAAAGAAACCGTATAACCTGAAGCCATCCTGGCACCAAATAGACAAGCCTCAATGACTTTGCATTACAACAGCCTGTAGCTGTGGACAAACAAGCAGATGAAGAGCCAACCACTCGACCAAAACATGTGTCACAATACTTGGCTGCAACACCGATTATTGAAATCCTACCACCTGCCTCTGACAAGAAAGCCCATGCTCCTATCTCTGCGTTACCTAAAAAGAGAGCAAGAATAGCACGCTCCACTATAACATCAAGACTGCCTACCTCCTCTGCTGTGGAACCAACAATCACACAGACACCTCCTATTCCCGCTGCAATCACACAAGATTCTCCTATTACTGCCACAACCAGTCAAGCACCTACTATCATTACTTTTGCATCTTCGCAGAAAAGGAAACGTCCATTCAAAGGAAAACCTTGGAGATCCATTGATCAAATTGGATCAACATCAAATCAAAACCCTCTGGCTGCTACAACAGAGAATTCTATATAGGTATGAATACCAGGTTTTACTTTATGCACATAACTTCAAGAAACTATCTTCTCCTTTCAAAAGGATTGTACCCAATTCGCAGCAGAATCATCGGTGCCACCTGATGATTCTGTGCATCCTATGTGCATTGACGATGTCTAGATCATCGCAGACCCCAGTATAAAAGAATATCCTCCGTGTGTGATTGAGGAAGAACACCCCGTTCCTCCTCTGGAAATGAAAAAGAAAACCACTACTTTTGTTTCTATGTTACCCAGGAGAAGAACCAGGTCCTCCAGGTTTGCCGAAGCTACAATTGGATGGCAATATATGGAGTAGGTTGTTCCTATTCTTCGTCCACTATCCTCTATGGTTGATACAGGGATGGTTCCACAGGAACCAACTGTCCATGTTGAGACTGATCCACAAGAACCAGTCTTGATAGATACAACTATTACACCAGAACCAACTGCTCCATAGAAGATTGCCCCACCAGAGCTAGTAATATCGGAACCAACTGACAATGTCAAGACTATTCTACAAGAACCAGTCCTGACAGACATAGATGTTACACAAGAACCAACTGCCCATGTCAGGACTGATCCATAAGAACCAGTCTTGACAGACACAGCTGTTACACAAGAACCAACTACACATCATGCTGAGGATGTGCCACTTGCCCAATTATTTGCCCAAATAGAGAAAAATACCAAGAATACAAAAAATTCCAAGATTGTTGCACTAATAACTGAGAATGATAACCTCAAAGAAGAGTTAAAAACCCTGAAATAGGAGGTGGCAACGGCTTGACAGAAAAATCTAGATGGGATAACCTTGGACATCCTAGCACTGACAAAATCTATTACGGGCAGAAACAAAGAACTCGTGTGTTTTGAGTGCAGAAACATTTACTATGAGGCAAGATACGAGGTAGTCAAAGTTCCAGTCACTACAAGACCAACAACAGTCTCAGTCAAGACTGAGCATGAACGTACTGCTACACAAAAATCAGTAAAACAGAGAAGATCTCATAATCATAAATCAGCTGCTGGTATAACAGATGCTTGCAAACAAGAAACTCTGTTCCATTCATGAGTTGTTACTCGAGCAAATCAAACTGCTTCCGTTCTCAAGAATAAAGAAACTCAAACAGATTGTTGACACAACATATTTTCCTTTTTGACACAACATTCTTCAATACCGACACTTAGAAATTTTTCACTGGAGGAGATAGTTATCTACTTCAGTTACACAGTAAGGTTTGAATGTGTTTTGCATGAGGACATGCAATGTCTTCAGTTGGGGGGTATGTTAGGACCCATACATGTCCTTTTTTTCACTGCATCTTTTGAACATTTAACCTTCTCATTCCTAAGCTAAATGACTATTATAATGAGTATCAAGACCCTTTTTCCCAAGGTATGAACTATTCATCTTGCTTCTATATTTTCATTTACTTAACATGTTTGATTGGTAACGTTCACATATTTTACCCATGAAATGATTTAACTAATGATCAAAATGTTAGAACAACCCACTTCGAAGAAATTCACTGCTGTTACAGCTATTGTGCCAATCCTGGAAGCTATTACATGACTTCTGCAATGGATGGCACCAATCCTGGAAGCTGTTACACAACTACTACGACAGAATCCTATTAATCTTAGAAGCTATTACAACAGACGCCATCAGTCATGTTGTTTTACGACTGCTGCAAAACATGTTGATTAGATATGTTGGCTCACAATGTTGATCAAGGAGAATTCTAGATTTTGTATTAATGATATCTAACGAACAGCTTGAGAATCAGAGATTCTCAAGACTGTTCTATTTCTGAACACTGATTGACTCTGACTTTAAATATCAGAGCTTTTGTAATGTAAAGGGTTGTTAGTCTTTTCCCTTTGACAAGAAAGAAAGAGAAGTAGCGCTTATTGTACTCAAACATTTTTCTGGCAATTGAATGAAAGAGTGGATTGAATTTCTTTAGCAGACTGTAACCTATCTCTTTGAGTGGATTCAGTGAGAAGGAAAGGGCCCACCTTCCTCACCGATTCCCCTCTATTTCGAATTCTAGATTAGTTGTTTTTGCGAATGATTTAACTATTAGATATTTCTGGAATACAACCGTTGTTACAATTTAGTTCCCTGTTGGTAAATG
The DNA here is from genome assembly GCA_032191745.1 of Picea mariana. Classification (NCBI taxonomy): domain Eukaryota; kingdom Viridiplantae; phylum Streptophyta; class Pinopsida; order Pinales; family Pinaceae; genus Picea; species Picea mariana. The sequence continues at coordinate 314 of JASDQU010188661.1, read as the reverse complement.
CACATAAACTCGTCTCATGAGAATTAGAAATCAGTTGTTGAACATTGTTGGAGAACTATTTTTCCTTTGTCTGCATTAGGTTAAAATCTTGTTTTGGAGAAATAAAAGTGTGAAGTAGCTTCTTGCAATAAGTAGATTTCCTTTCTGCTATAGTACACAGTTTCTTCCTGCAAAAGTAATTTAGGAAGTTAGATTAGGGTAGGCAATTCAGGGTTTTTATATATTCATCAGTTTAGATTGCAATTATGATTTTAATTATGTAGCACTCCAGCTGTATCAGCACAACTGTGTTAGTGATATTGTTTGTTTGTTTT
>JASDQU010188659.1:3609-19604 GCA_032191745.1 Picea mariana | reverse complement strand
CTTTTTTCCAATGCATATTTTCTCCTGCCTGGTCATTTTCAAAATTAAGTCTGACATAAATTACTAACTCAAATTTGAAATATCATATTACACACACACACACACACACACACACACACACACATATATATGTTTCTTTAAATTTCCAAGAATATGTAACACGTTTTAGTATTATTTTATATAAATGTCATAAAATTGTGTTCACTACTTTCTTTCTACTCAAACATATAGAGAGTCTGTCATTTCTTGCATTTTTACCGCATGTCCTTCATACTTTTTTCCACAAAGGCCCTTAAAATTAAAATAGTCCACAAGCCCGCTTGTCAATTTGTATATCATGTAACTCTGGCTACTCTTTGTAGGCCATGGAACAACATAGGCCCAATTTCCATCCCACCAGCCTACTAACCCGCGATCCAAAAACTGCCTAAGTATGGAATCAGGCCTCCGTGCAAGTATGGAATGAGGGCTGCGTCCTTGCTCTATAAAATCTCATTCCCATAATTTTTTAAAGTAGATATTTTTTATGTATAGTTTATGGTCTCCACGAACCTATAATTTCATAAATTTCAATTTCTTGTGTCGAGGAACCTCTGTTTTAAAGAAAACTAATTCAGGAATGCTATTTATTTGGGCCTTTTCTCGACCGCCATATGTAACAAACATTGGTACTATACTTTTTGTCATTTTCTCCACCAGCATATGTAAAACCTATGTAAAGAAAACTAATTCGTGAATGCTAAATTTTTTGGACACGAGCCCCTTAAAATTCAAATAGTTCGCAAGTCCAATTGTCAATTTGTATATCGTGTAACTGCCGGTTCTATTTGTAGGACACATAACAACAAAAGCCTGATTTTCAAGTCCCCAACCTGAGAACCCACGATCCAAAAAATGGCTAAGTCGAGAACCTACTCTTTTAAAGAAAACTAATTCGGGAATGCTACTTTTTTCATACTTTTGTCCACCAACCTATGTAACAGAGGTTAGTACTATTTTGTTTTTTTGTTCACAGGCATATGTAAAAAGGAAAACTAATTCGGGAATGCTAAACTTGTTTTAATTAATTATAAATGATTTTATTGATAGAAAGATAAGTTATTGAGTTTATTATTTCAATTTCATTATTCGACACGAGCCCCTTCAAATTCAAATAGTCCACAAATCCGATTTTCAATTTGTATATCGCAGGACTCTAGGTGCTATTTGTAGGCCACGGAACAACTGAAGCTCAATTTTCAGCCCGCTGGAATGACAACCCACGATCCAAAAATTGAAATAGTCCGCAAAACAACTTGTCAATTTGTATACCGCGGAACTCTTGGTGCTATTTGTAGCCCACGGAACAACATAAGCCCAATTTTTAGCCCGCAACCCTGACATTTTTTAGCTCTATATATCTACTTAATCAAATTAAATATTTGATTTTTGTAGGCCACGAAACAACAGAAGCCCAATTTTCATCCCGACAGCCCGAGAACCTGCGATCCAAAAATTCAAATAGTCCGCAAGACTGCTTGTCAATTTGTATATAGCAGAACTCTCGGTGCTATTTGTAGGCCATGGAACAACAGAAGCCCAATTTTCAGCCTAGCACCCCGACAACCCGAAATGAAGCTTTCGTGCATGCTCTATATATCTACTTAATCAAATTACATATTTGATATGTATAACTTTTCCTGTCCACGAACCTATAATTTCATATATTTCAATTTCTTCTGTCTAGGAGCCCTTGTTTTAAAAAAAACTAATTCGATATTGCTATTTTTTTTATGCTTTTGTCCACGAAACTATGTTACAGACGTTGGCCCTTAAATCTCAAATAGTCCACAAGTCCGATTGTCAATTTGTATGTCGCAGAACTGTGGGTGCTATTTGTAGTGCATGGAACAACACAAGCCCAATTTTCTACCTGCCAGCCCAACAACCCCCATGCTCTATATATCTACTGAATCAAATTACATATTTGGTATCTATAATTTATGCTGATGCTAGTTTTTTTGTAACATATGTACGCCCTTAAATTTGAAATAGTCCACAACTCCAATTGTCAATTTGTATGTCGCGGAACTCTGGGTGCTATTTGTCAGGCAAGGAACAGTAGAGTCTTATTTTCAGAGCGCCAGCCCGATAACCCGCGATCCAAAAACTGCCAAGTATGGAATCTCTAAATAGTCTGCAAGACCGCTTGTCAATTTGTATATCACGGAACTCTCGGTGTTATTTGTAGGCCACGAAACAACAAAAGCCCAATTTTCAGCCTAGCACCCCGACAACCCGGAATGAAACTTCCGTGCGTGCTCTATATATCTACTTAATCAAATTACATATTTGATATGTATAATTTCTCATGTCCGTGAACCTATAATTTCATATATTTCAATTTCTTCTATCCATGAGCCCTTGTTTTAAGGAAAACTAATTTGGTATTGCTATTTTTTTATGCTTTTGTCCACGAACCTATGTTACAGACGTTGGCCCTTAAATCTCAAATAGTCCACAAGTCCGATTTTCGATTTGTATGTCACAGAACTCTGGGTGTTATTTGTAGTGCACAGAACAACACAAGCCCAATTTTCTGCCTACCAGCCCGACAGCCCCCATGCTCTATATATCTACTTAATCAAATTACATATTTGGTATCTATAATTTATGCTGATGTTAGTTTTTATGTAACATACGTACGCCCTTAAATTTGAAATAGTCCACAACTCCAACTGTCAATTTGTATGTCGCGGAACTCTAGGTGCTATTTGTAGTGTATGAAACAACAGAGTCTGATTTTCAGCGTGCCAACCTGATAACCCGCGATCCAAAAAACTACCAAGTATGGAATCTCTTTCCCATACTTTATAAAAGTAAATATTTCGTATCTATAAAAGTAAATATCTACTTTATAAAATTACAAATTTCATATGTATAATTTATGATGTCCAGGAACCTATAACTTGATAAATTTCAATTTCTTTTGAATCCACCAGCCCTTTTTTTAAATAAAACTAATTCACGAATGCTAATTCTTTTGTGTTTCCATGTACTTCAACTTCCTACCCACGTGTCTGTACTCAGTCGCATTTATTCCCATTCCAACCTGGCAGGGACTACGCTGCCATGCAGCACTTGTTCAAAAATATTGTTGTTAGCAGTATATTTACTTTTGGGCTTTCTTATTAGTCGGCAAGTATAATTTAGACTTGTTCAATTCACAATCACAACTACAGTAAATCAAAATATGAGAATACAGGTTCACTATTATTATATATTAAAGAAAAAGTTTTGTGGGGTTGAATTATATTAAAAAAAAAGGCATTCTTTCTTGGGTATTGGGAAGAAAAGAAACAAAGGAGCTTTATTTCTTGGGTATTGGGGTTAGGGAAATATTAGGGTTAGGGTTAGGGAGAGAATAAGCTTAGCAGTTAGATCCATTTTTTAATGTTGATGAGGGAAGAAGAACATTATCCAAACTCCCCATACTTTGTGGTCAATATAAGCTTCAAGTCAAAAACCTTAAAGCTTGCCATCCATAGTCGTCAATATAAGCTTCAAGTCAAAAACCTTAAAGCTTACCACAGTTAAATATCTAGGAGTGAATAAGTAAACATTAATGTCATCATTATGCTAATCACATTAATCAACCTTTTTAATGACGAACAAACATGACGAAATGACATATTTTGTCATGTAAGCAAGTTAATGCTTAAAATCACAACCTTTCATCTATTGTGATGACGAAGAATATTCTGAACGTATGAAACCTTGTCCATTAAAAACCCATTTGTAATTAAAATCTCATTAATTCTAGACATTTCCAATAGATGTACACCTATCCACTTAATAAGAAATAAGACAGAGATGCACACGATCATGTAAATACAAATTAAATATAAGTATTACACAAGTTTTCCATAAATATAACTTACCTACCATTGTATTAGGTAGGCTTAGGATTTGTAAGATTGAATTATATAAACAAGGGAAATAGCTGCAAAGCAACTAATCCCTACCTTCATTGTAAAGTTCTAAAGTTGAAGGTGTTTAAAGGTGGAATCAAATTTTAATATTAGTTACCTAATAAACACATAAACAATTAAATAATAATTAAAATAAAATAAAATTAATCCGAATGGAGAAAATTTGAAAATGATCTTTGGCGTCAGCGTTTTTTTATTAAATTGGACAAGTTAAAAGGAGAAATTCCTTTAGAACGGTTGATTTCACTCACCTTTTGATCGACGAACGAGATTACACCTGCACATAACACAACTTTTATTATTTTTCCAAGGAATATATAAAACACTAAGAGAAATTCTAAAATCTAATTATAATAAAGCTAGGAGGTCAAAGGTATTAGTTATTTCCGAGGACAACATGGAGACGAATGAAGGTGAGATCCTAATGCAATTACTAATTAGGTATAATTTCATTTGCTGAATCATGTGCGTGCTTAGATAGGATTCAAATCCATGTGGACAACATTAACACCATTAGTTCCATTATTTAGTCTACCTAAATTAAAAACCAAAAAATAATCATGTAATTAAAATAAAAATATATTCATTTTAACTAATTTACAAAATTAAAATTAAATTAATTTACAAAATTAAAATTGAATTAATTAAAAATTAAATTCCTTTTAAAATAATCACACATCTAATCAAATTATGTTAATTTTAATACATATTAAAAATATATTATAACTAAATTTAAAAATAAATTTATTTATTTATAAATATTTTAATTCGTTAATAATCACGTGAATAGTATCAATTAAATCCATGATAGTGATTACTTTCATCTTTAAAATATTGTTAATTTTTTATTAAATAAATTAATAACAAAATGTTAAATATTATATATACTTTTTTAAAAAGACATGTCTAATTTTTAATAAATATATTATGTTATTTTGAAAATTTTAATTATATTCTTTTATAATATCTATTAATCACATATTTCTAATATATATATTTCACTATAATTATAAATATGATTATGTCCGTCACTATTCTTGAACTTTTTCCAGAAAGAAAATTCACTCAATATAACAAGTAAAACTAGCAGTATGATTGCATAGTCCCGCATTTTTATAATACTATTGTATGATCAACGACAGACATAATAAAAAAACTATGGAATCTTCATTCCACTTTACTTAAAAGTAATTTATGTTCTTCTAGAGTGTAGAAATTGGAAAATAACAGTGTCAGATTGACTTTATATACTATCACTTGAGTATTATATCAAAATTAATCTTGACTTCTATACTTTGCAGCTGATCACTAGCAAATTAAAAGAAGGCTGAGAACTTTAAAAGAGGTCCATAAATGATGTATGGTTCTTCATTTCATTTGATCATCTATAAAAGGTTAATCTGCCTGGGGTTCTTGGAGAGATTCTTTGGAAAGAGAATGTGCTACCGAGTTGAATTCTCTGAAGATGTGAGAGTAATTGATAGTCTGAAATGATGCCACCAATTCCAAAATTCTATTTTCCATCCTTCAAACATCACCGAGTTTAGCCTGACTCTATGTTTTAGCCATTCTATGACTACTTTGGAATCTCCCATAAGATGCAGGTTTGTTATATTTAGATACTTGGCAAGAGTGAGAGATGTCCAAGCACCTAACAACTGGGTTTTTGTATTTGCGCCTCTTCCACAGTTTATCATCCATATGAATTTTGTTCTATCTTTATAGATTATGGTACCCCCTGCACCGCAACAAAACCCCCTATAGTCGCAACTCCATAAAAAAAAACAATTATATCTTCCTCCAATAAAGTAATTGGTCTTTGCTTAAGAGCATGAGTTCTATTTGAATCTAGATTGTATATGGGTGATCTGAGTGTCTTATATACAACAATGTTTATAGATGGAGAATGTTCCTCAAATATAGTTTTATTTCTTTCAATCCAGACGTACCAACAAGTAAAGACAGCCAAGTTGTTGGGAACAGTTTTATTTTTTATTCATGCATCCATACATTCTTCAAGGGTATTCCCACTCCAGTTTGCTTTGAGTTTTTGACTAATCTGGATCCTTTGCCAGACTTCCTTTGTAAATGTGCAATTTACGAATAAATGATCTATATCTTCATCATTTTGATTACAGAGCGAACAAATGCCAGGGCCCTCCCATCCTCTCTTTTTCAGTACTGCCCAGGTCATAATTTTATTGCTAGCCGCGAGCCACATGAAGATCTTTAGTTTCAACTGAAGTTTCCATTTCCAGATTTTTGATTTCCAGCCCAAAAAACTCGAAAACGGTTTAGTGGATATAATTGCATCATAAAGGTTTTTGACTGTGATATTTCCAGAGGAATCACCAACAGTCCAAACTATAACATCTTGACAGTTTTTCAAGGCTATTCTAGCCGCTTTTAGATCTTTAGTAAATAGATCCCACTCTAACGCCTGTGTTCCATTGAGTCCCAAACTGTTGCTGCTCCGCCATTGCTCTAGCTTTGTTAACGGATTTTTACTTTCTGAAACTTGAGACAAGGCCATTATATTCATTTTGAAAAGAATTGACTGTATCTTTGGACTCAAAATGGAGTTTTCTTTTAAGCCTCGGATGTAGTCTCTCCCTATGTTTATCAAATGTCCAGAACTTGGTCGCCAAGATATCCAGTGAGTGATGAGATGAATTGTACAAATTAAACTCGACCATATCCTTGATACCGCTTTTTTCTTTTGATTTTCCAATCCGAACCAACTAATAATTGAACAATTTGAAATGTATTCTTCTTTCACCACTTTATGCCATATGCCTCCCTGCATTAAAACCTTCCACATAGTGTTTGTCAACAATGCCTGATTGAAATGTGTAAGGTTGTGAATCCCCCAGCCTCCATTTCTCTTTGGTCTAGATATCAGTTCCCAGTTTCACAGGTGGTAATGTTTTGTAGTCGAAAGCCCACTCCAGAGGAAATGGAACATCAAACTCCTGATTTTTGAGAGCACCAATCGAGGGATATACTCTAGTGACATCTAATAGACAACTTGTCCCTCCAATACAGATTTGACAAGAATATATCTGCCACCAATCGATAACCATCTATAGCACCATAAGCTTATTTTCTTTGATATTTTTGTTACCAACCAATCCCAGTCGGATGCCTTCTAAACCCCTGTCTTGAGATGATAACCTAGGTATTTGAAGCCAAATTTTAGATCACTAAAGTTGTAAGGGAGAAAGGATTTGAAAGCTTCCAGTTCGTCCTCTGTGATCCCTTCATAGTGTATCGTTGTCTTTGAATGATTCACAGTCAGTCTCGATGCTTTGCAAAACATAGAGATTATAGTGTATATTTCTTTCCATTCAATTTGACAGGCCTTTGACATTATGAGCACATCATCTACAAACAAGAGATGCAAAATATTAAGAAGGTTAGTAATTTTTATACCTGTCAATTTCTTTTGTCTGATACTCTCCTTTAATAATAGACTAAATCCCTCCATCACAATAATAGAGAGCAGGGGAGACAATGGACAACCATGGTGTAACCCCCTTCCACTTTTGAAGAACTTTGTGGCTTCACCGTTTATTAGGACAACAAAGGTGGTGGATGTGACACATGACATAATCCAAGTTGTCATTGGTATGCCAAGCCCTCCTTTAAGTAGCAATAGTCTGAGCATAACCCAATCAATACAATCATAAGCCTTTTTAAGGTCCAATTTAAGGACAAGTGACTTCAATTTTTTCTTCTTTACGCTATGAATGCTTTCATGAGTTGAGCCAATCGCATTCTGAATTCTCCTTCCTTTTAAGAAACCAAGCTGCTCCTCTGAGAGGGATCTGGAGAGGAAAGGTTTAATGCGATTTGCAATGACTTTTGAAATAACCTTGTAGCAAAGATTACACAGGGATATCGGGCGAAAATCTTCAAAGGTACTCGGCTTGTTGGATTTTGGAATCAGAGTTAAGAAAGTCAAATTTAATAAACCAAGAATAGATCCTAAGTTTTTGGATTCATCCACCATTTCAAGTAGGTCAACCCCTACAAGTTCGAAAAAGGATGTAAAAAAATCAATCGGCCAACCATCCGGCCCAGGGCTCTTATCCCTTTTAAAGTGAAAGAGTACAGACTTTAACTCCTCTAATGTTACTGGATTAAATATCATTTCCGATTCCTCATCACTGACCAATTGGGGGAAGAGATCCACAATTTTTAGTTGTTCACTAGTATTTGTAATTTCCTGCTCCTTGTAGAAGGTTTTGAAATCATTTCCAGCTGCGTCCTTTAGGGCTGATTGTTCATTAATCTTGCCTCTGAAAGAAACTTGGATTTCCCAAATATGTTTTCGGGCTCTGTTATGAGTGGCACATTTATGAAAAAAATTCGTGTTGCTGTCTCCACTAGCCAGCCAGATCTCTCGACTTCGAATCCTCCATTGTTCTTCAATACCTTTCAGGACAAAATTTCTTTCTGATTCTAAATGATGCATGGAAGAGTCTAGCATCAGGTTGGATGGATCAGATGATAAACGGACTGTCAAAACTTTTATATTTTGCTCTAAAAATTTCAATTTTTCATTTTTTTTTGCCACTTTTTCTTTGAACATAACTTTTTCTTTTTTCTTTATCACTTTGAGCTTCCAAACAATCCGGCGTTGTTTGCTAGTTTCATTCATAAATAAGGGCTCATTCTAGATTTTTCTGACCAATTCCACGAAGTCCTGGTCATTCAACCACTATTCATTTAGCTTGAACGATTTTTTTTTTATAACAGGGAGGTAATTCCAATTGAAGGAAGACCAGAGCATGGTCCGATATATATGGTAGCTCTACCCACGATCTAAAATTACCAACTTTAGAAAGCAGATCTTCCGCAACAAAAACTCTATCCAATATTTTTGAAATGGCGTCTAACCCACTGCGACCATTTCTCCACGTAGGATAGAGTTTTACTGGCTTAATGTCTCTCAATCTATTAGATGCGAATAGATCTCTATAATAGAATTCTTGTGTTCCTGACCCGAAAGTACCTCCCCAAACCTCGTCTGGGTAAAGAACTATATTAAAATATCCAGCAATAATTAGGTTCTTTATAGCCAAGATACCACTATCTTCAATAGATTTCCAGAATTGAAGTTGGTCCGAACACGGTGCATACATATTAAGAATAGCCAGAAACCTATCATTTTTTAGGCTTTTACCTGTGAACAAAAGACCACCAATTGTAAGGAAAGGAGTAAAATCATAAGACGATGAGTCCCAAGAGGCTAAGAGACCCCCTGAGTTTCCCATAGAGTTTACTGCACAAGATACCCAAGAGGGTCTTAAACAGGTCATAAAATCTCTGGTTTTTGAAGCTTCTACCATAGCCTCTTGAAAAAAAACTAAATCAGGGTGATTTGTATCAAGAAGTCTCCAAATCGAGGCTGATTTGAGGGCACCTCCAACCCCTCTGATATTAAGAGACATTAAAATCATTATTTAGTCCTTGCTAGGGATTTACATGCTGTAAGAGCCCCACAATCAGTGGAGGGAGTGTTTTCAGACTGAGTTATAGCCTATTTTTTCCTTGAATTGCTAGTTTTTATTGGGGAAATTTCAATACCTAAACCTCGCGACTAGGCATATTCTTTTTCTGCCTTTGGATTCTCAACCTTTGAAGTAGAAGCTTCCATCTCAACAGGCTCCTTTAGAATGGCCTTCCCCAGATAGGTTGGTAGTTTAATGGTTGAAGGATTTTCTTTTATGAAAGGTATCAAAGAATCCAGAACTTCTAAAAGTGTAGAATCGCCTTCCTCATCTTCTCTAAACCTGGGAACATTTGCGTCTGGGTTATGATTTTCAATCTCACTAGGCCACAGACTAGGAGAGAAATGGTTTAAAACAGGCTTTGGAATCTGTTGTGCTTCAAAAGAATTACCCGGCTGGCAAGTTTGCACTTTGATTTCCAACCCAGTCCCACTATCCTTGGAACTTGAGCTTACAACCTTCACCCCAAGGGTAACTGAATGTATTAAGTCTTTAAGTAACTTATTAGGTTCTGAAGAGATAGCATTTCTTAGCCAAATAGAGGATTCAAGAGCCTCACGTTCCCAAAAAGATAAAGAGTTAAAAAACAGTGGGCAAATGGATTTAAGCATACATATCAAGGAATCCTTCTCTTCAGAGGACTGTGATTCATAGTAGAATGGACCTCTTTCTATAGCGTCATCTCCTGAGACGTATTCTAGTGGGTCCTCTCGAAGGGTCTCTTCTTCATCTTTTTCCACGGCTTGTTTACCTATGCAATCTCTTCGTAGGTGTCCTATTTCCCTGCACCCGCTGCAACGGAACGGTATACCTACATAATCCAGTCTCTGACTAATAAGTCGACCCCTCCACTCTATGTCAATCGCCTCCGAGAGGCCTTCGTGTAGGTCAATACCAACCAGAATCTTACACATATTTCTAGCCGAACCAGTCAAAGTTGATGGGTCTAACCAGATGAACATCCCTAGAACATTTCCGATTTCTCTCAAGGCCCCCTCATTCCACAGGTGCAACGGTAATCCCAGAAGGAGGACCCACAAGTGTCTAAACTGAAAGTATTCCATTTTTGGGTCGAAGGCCACTCTCCATCTTTTTATCATGAAACTGGAACCCCCGTTGATCCAGATTTTGTTTAATAACAGGTCAACATCCTCAGGAGTTTTAACCATCAAACCCCACCAACCCTTTGTTAGGCTGAAGATTTTAGGAATATATCCAAGGAGTGGAGCCTACTTCTGCTTAAACCAATCATCCATTTTTGTCTCTGCAAGATAGGGATAAGAAAGTCTGCCTACCAGTCCACAGAGGGCTAGTTGACAGGTTTCTTCCAGGCCAACATCAGCGCCCATAACCATCCTTCTATTTCTCTTTTTCGGTTTCCAAACCTTTTTCCTAGAAATAGTCTTTGAAGGAGGATACTGGATTCTAGAGGTCTCAGGAGTCACCACTCCTTTGTAGTCCTTTTTAGGGGAAGCAGACTGTATCTTCCTCCAGAGAGGATGGTTTTTCCCACTTCCAGACTGACTACTAATCTGTTGAACGCTAGTCCCTGACTGTTTTTGAAATATTCCCGAAAGGTGGCTTTGAGAAGGTAAATGGGCGTTTAACGGTTGATGTGGAGAACTTAACGGGGGTAACGAGCCATCACGTTATATCCCCAATGTATCTGCCTTGGAGTAAAGGCCCTCTTGGAACCAGAGCACCTCATCCTCCGAACTCATCAAGGCTCTAACGTCCTTACTTATGTCAACTACAGTTCTCGAGTCCATAATGAAGCTCCTGTTATGGTTATTGACTGTAAATTCTGAACATCCTTCGACAAGTCTACTCCACTGACCGATTCTATATACCTCCACTAAAAGAAAAGAAGACCAATGAAGGAGGTATACCCCACCACTAGCAGAAAGTCGCCAACCAATGACAATAGCATAATCTGAACACAGTTTCCAAAACAAGTAACAAGACTCCCAGAGGTGTAAAACTAGAGAAGTCAAATGGTAGACAGGACAAAATAACAACGCAAATAATGCTAAACTATGTCTCCATCCTCCAGAAAACCGGAAAAAAGGATGTCTCTAACCCTGAAAACAAAGCCAGAAGCAGCTAGAAAAAAAATAATGATTGTTATCAAAAGATTAAGTGTAGTTCTTGATTCGCTATTTTTGCATGAATCAAGTTTCCCGCTCTCCTTCATTTTCAAATTTCGGTGCTACTATTCTTGAACTTACTTACATATATGAGAACTTCGATTCGTCATTAAGCAAAGCCCGTGTATCTTTTCCATGGTATTGAATCCCTTGAAAAGAAGAAAGATCATTTTTATAAAATGTTGTTCTATTGTCTCAAGAATATTGATTCCAAGTTATTTTTTTGGATTACATACTCTTGCCTATAGTTGTGCAAGTTTTTAAGCTAATAAATAGTTTTTTATGTTAGAATTAATCTAATATTTTGAATAAATTAATTTAATTATAATAATAAAAATAAACTTGTTTGTGTAAGTTTTTAAGTTATTTTTTTTTATGTTAGAATTAATTTAATATTTTTAATAAACTAATTTAATTATAATAAAAAAATAAATTTAATTACAATATAAAGAATTAGAAGTTTAATTTAAAATTTAAATGATAAATTATATAATTAAAAATTAAAAATAAACTTAATTATAAACAGAATAAGGAATAAAGAGTTTAATCTAAAATTAAAATGATGAATTATATAATTAAAAACCTGTGATAAATTGCCAATTTTAGTTTTTCCCATAGAAATTTTCACAGGACATAAACAAGGCATTTTACCGAGACAGCTCTCGAAACATGTTCCGCATTGCTCAAAACATTAAAATAATCAAATGCAGGACCTAGTCTTCTAGGGTGCATTAATAACGATCGCCTATATGGTGTGTAGTTTTATTAGTCCATCACACTTATACTATATTTCAAAATATATAGAAAATTATACATATAAAGGTATTAACAACTAGTTCAAAAGTACAGTAAATATCATTTTCCTATCATTTTTCCATTACAGAATATTTGTGCATAATATATAATTTCTTTTTTTTTAAATGGATTTTTTAAATTATATATTGATATTCTACTTCCTTAAAATTAAAATTTTAAGATACATACAATTAGTAAATTAAAATATTTAAGAGGATAGATTCCCGCCTATAATTTAATTGGAATTTTTATTCAGATTGTTAATAATTTTTTTTTTAATATATAGATTATAATTGAGTATTTTGAATTTTATAGAAAAGAATATGGTAATTACGATATAGACATTTCAATTAATTGATTAAAATTCATGGATTATTCTAAATATTAAAAATATTAAAATTTTCTTAAACATATATTTTAGGAAAGATGGAAGACAAGAATTTTTAGTAAGAAATTAAGTGGAAACAAAGAAAATAAAATTTATTTCATACTGATTATATAAATTTATGAGTTAATGATAAATTATTTTTAAATATATAAGTATGTTTACAATTTAAAGAATTAACATAAATTTATAGTGATCTATTATTGAAGATTTTAATATTCAATTCTAGTATAAAGAGTAAGGGTTGGTAGATGCAAGAAGAAACAAGTGCTGCATGGCAGCGTAGTCCTTGCCAAGTTGGAATGAGAATAAATGCGACCGAGTACAGACATGTGGGCAGGAAGCAGGAAGTTGAAGTACATGGAAACACAAAAGAATTAGCATTCGCGAATTAGTTTTCTTTAAAACAAGAGCTAGTGGATACAAAAGAAATTGAAATTTATCAAGTTATAGGTTCCTGGACATCATAAATTATACATATGAAATCTGTAATTTTATAAAGTAGATATTTACTTTTATAGATACCAAATATGTACTTTTATAAAGTATGGGAAATAGATTCCATACTTGGCATTTTTTTGGATCACGGGTTATCGGGCTGGCACACTGAAAATCAGACTCTGTTGTTCTGTGCCCTACAAATAACACCCAGAGTTCCGCGACATAGAAATTGACAATTGGAGTTGTGGACTATTTCAAATTTAAGGGCGTATTTATGTTACCAAAAAACTAGCATCAGCATAAATTATAGATACGAAATATGTAATTTAATTAAGTAGATATATAGAGCATGGGGGTTGTCGGGCTGACAGACATAAAATTGGGCTTGTCTTGTTCCGCGCGCTATAAATAGCACCCAGATTTCCGCGACATACAAATTGACTATCGAACTTGTGGACTATTTGAGATTTAAAGGTCAACGTCTGTAACATAGGTTCGTGGACAAAAGCATAAAAAAAATAGCAATACCGAATTAGTTTTCTTTAAAACAAGGGCTCTTGCACAGAAGAAATTGAAATATATGAAATTATAGGTTCGTGGATAGGAGAAATTATCCATATCAAATATGTAATTTGATTAAGTAGATATATACAATATGCACAAAAGCTTCATTTCAGATTGTTCCAATGGCCTACAAATAGCATTGAGAGTTCCGTGAAATACAAATTGACAAGCGGTGTTGCAAACTATTTGAAATTTTGGATCGCGGGTTCGCAGGCTGAAAATTGGGCTTCTATTGTTTTGTGGCCTACAAAAATCAAATATGTAATTTGATTAAGTAGATATATAGAGCTGAAAAATGTCAGGGTTGCGGGCTAAAAATTGGGCTTCTGTTGTTCCGTGGGCTACAAATAGCACCGAGAGTTCCGCGATATACAAATTGACAAGCTTTTTTGCAGACTATTTGAATTTTTGGATCGCAGGTTGTCAGTCTGGCGGGTTGAAAATTGGGCTTATGTTGTTCCGTGACCTACAAATAGCACCTAGAGTTCCGCGAAATTATACATATCAAATATGTAATTTGATTAAGTAGATATATACAACATGCACATAAGCTTCATTCTGACTTGTCGGGGTGTTGGGCTGAAAATTGGGCTTATGTTGTTCTGTGGCCTACAAATAGCACCGAGAGTTCTACGATATACAAATTGAAAAGCGGTGTTGCAGACTATTTGAAATTTTAGATCGCGGGTTCTCGGGCTGTTGGGCTCAAAATTGGGCTTCTATTGTTCCGTGGACTACAAAAATCGAATCTGTAATTTGATTGAATAGATATATAAAGATGAAAAATGTCAGGGTTGTCGGGGTTGCGGGCTGAAAATAGTATTGATGTCTATTACATAGGTTGGTGGACAAAAGTATGAAAAAAATAGCATTCCTAAATTAGTTTTCTTTAAAAGAGCAGGTTCTTGACTTAGCCAGTTTTTGGATCGTGGGTTCTCGGGTTGGGGACTTGAAAATCGGGCTTTTGTTGTTCTATATCCTACAAATAGCATCGACAGTTTTGCGATATACAAATTGGCAATTAGACTTGCGGACTATTTGAATTTTAAGGGGCTCGTGTCCAAATTTTTTAGCATTCGCGAATTAGTTTTCTTTACATAGGTTTTACATACATTGGTGGAGAAAAGGACAAAAAATATAGTACCAATGTCTATTACATAGGGCAGTCGAGAAAAGGAACAAATAAATAGCATTTCCGAATAAGTTTTCTTTAAAACAGGGGCTCTTCGACACAAGAAATTGAAATTTATGAAATTATAGGTTCGTGGAGACCATAAACTATACATAGCAAATATCTACTTAAAAAAATTATGGGGATGAGATTTTATAAAGCAAGGATGGAGCCCTCATTCCATACTTGCACGGAGGCCTAATTCCATACTTAGGCAGTTTTTGGATCACGGGTTGTCGAGCTGAAAATTGGACCTCTGTTGTTCCATGGCCTACAAAGAGCAGTCAGAGTTACGTGATATACAAACTTAGAAGCGGGCTTGCAGACTATTTTAATTTTAAGGGCCTTTTTGGCAAACAGTATGAAGTACACGTGGTAAAGATCCAAGAAATGACATACTCTTTATACGTTTGAGTAGAAAGAAAGTAGTGAACACAATTTTATGACATTTATATAAAAAAATACTAAAACGTGTTACATATTCCTAGAAATTTAAAGAAACATATATATGTGTGTGTGTGTGTGTGTGTGTGTGTGTGTGTGAAATATGATATCTCAAATTTGAGTGAATGATTTATGTCATACTTAATTTTGAAAATGACCAGGCAGGAGAAAATATGCATCAGAAAAAAGAGAATTGAGATAAAATAAACAAAATGACTTCACATTCAACATAGCTGAAGATAAAAATCTAGAAACACATAAAAGCAGAAAAAAAAATAGCATTTCCGAATTAGAGCATGGACGAAACCCCCATTCCATACTTAGCCAGTTTTTGGATCATGGGTTTTCAGGCTGGGGACCTTAAAATCGGGCTTCTGTTGTTCCATGTCCTACAAATAGCACCAACAATTCTGTGATATACAAATTGATAATGGGACCTGCGGACTATTTGAATTTTAAGCGGTTGTGTCCCAAAATTTTGGCATTCGCGAGTTAGTTTTCTTTACATAGGTTTTACATATGGTGGTGAACAAAAGGAAAAAAAATATAGTACCAATGTCT
>JASDQU010188658.1:33503-50248 GCA_032191745.1 Picea mariana | reverse complement strand
AAAAATGATAGATGACAAGAAAATTTGTGGCTTCTTTTTCATTTCTTAAATAAGAGGGAGCATCTCGAGTGGAGTTGTTGTAACCATTTCTTTGATCTTCAAGATTACGATGGATTAGCGACTTCTTTCAATGCACCGTTCAACCACTCTTGAATATACTCACATAATGGTGCTATGATTATGAAACTATAAATTATTATTAAATTCCCTTTGTAATTGGGAACTTAGTTATCCATTCCCCCGAACTGGGACATGCTTTAGGCGTTCACAAATTTTATTTAAATAACCATTTTCAAAAACATAATTTGTTGCAAGCCAGAAATAGTCACGACTATCTTTTAATTTTTAGACCATGATAAATATCATCCTAGAAATGAAAACCATTTCTAGGTTATTATTTACATTTGTATATTTCCAATGATTTCTCGTTTTCTCAATTTGGGCATTGGGATCAAAAGTTATGGCCTCCAAAAGATAGGGACTTATCGACCATTTATCTATTCTCCATGTGAATCTTGGACTTTGATTTGCAACTCCACCTTATTTATCCCACATGCATCTTGGGAGGAAACTCATAAAATATTTATAAATAATTGACATCTCCATATTATTTGTGTGTGAAGTACAAAGAGAGCCATGGAACCATGCATAGCTTGTGTATAGTCTTGTTTTTGCTAGCCACCTCACCACACAGTCATCATGCCAACTCATCTGTGTCCAACCCATACCTTCCAAATTTCACCCAAATATAGGTCCATTTCACTACCATGTGTCATTGGGACGTGTTCCAAAGAGAAGGGGGGAGAAACTTGGGATATGAGAATGCATACTTCAAGGTGTTAAGGAAAATAATAAGACTAATAAAATGATGCAGGAATGAGGGGAAATAAAAATAATAAAATGATGTGGGAAGGTAGGGAAATGAAATTTAATAAAAATAATACAAAATAAAATAATAAAATGATATGGAAAGGTAGGGAAATACAATTTATAGAGGTATAAGGAGAAATAATTAAAAAATTGAAAAATAATGATGATGATGATGAAGGTGCAATTTGAGTGACATGGGTGCAGGGGTTTGGGTTTTTGGAAATGTGGGTCTACATGTAGGGGGGAATTTGAGTGATGCAGAAACATGGGGTGCGATTTGAGTTATGGGGGTGAGCAGGTATGCAGAAGTTAAGGTTTGCAGGGATGCAGGCCCACACGTAATGGATTTGGGTTTGTGGAGATGGGTTTGTGGGGATGGTGGTATGCATGTAAAACCTAATAAAAATAGTAAAAGTATAGGGCAGGAAAAATGTAAATAATAAAAATATCTTGTGGAGAAATAGGGGAAAGCTAAGGTCTTAGTATGGAAATAGTAAAACACGGTAAAATAATATAACTTAATAATAACATGTGGATATATAAAATGTGGAGAAATGAAAACAATAAAATGCGTAGAAAAAGGAAAATCATGAAAATGACTAAGTGTTGGGGAGTTGTGGGGTACAATTTGAGGAATGCAAAAGAAAAAATGGAGGTTGGGGAAATGTAGAGGATGTGATAAAATTGGAAATATCTTGGGTGACCTGTGTTTTTGATTCCATAGAATGTTGGATGATGCTGACACATAGGGATATCCAATGAAAGGATGAACACAAGTAATTTTCTTCTTTTTGGTATCCTTTTGCTTCTTCTCTTTTGTTCAAAAGATAAGCCGTCCCCATTGGCCTCGCGTGAAGAAGAATTGAAACATCATAAATTTATTACGAATTCTTAAATACTTGTTGTGTCTTCTTGCTCAATAAGTGACAACTAGCTAGCACTTTCCAAATTTTAAATTTGGTCTATGTTTGATTAAGTATGAATCGAAATTACTCTATTTGATGGGTTACAATAAAACACATCAACATCTATCTCCAACTATGGGAAAGTGACCCCCTGTGGGTTGTTGAGAACACCAAACCTTGACAAACTACCTTATCCATCGGGTTATGGAATCATGGATTCATCCCCAAACCATTATATTGATCTAACAAATTCTTATTAGGAAAACTTTATTGAAAGAACAAAATTTACATATATGAGAAAGAAAAAATCTACCTATCCTAACTTACTTGGAGAAAGGGGTTACTTTCAACTATAAGTAGACTTACAATGTAGATAATTACATAACCAACTCATCTTATTACTCTCATCCACAGTTGGTAGTCTTGGTTTATTGGCAATGCTCCAACAACATTCCTTGATTATGCAAGGACAATAGTTCCATGGTGAGGTTGCAAAAATAAATTGTTGTTGAAAATACATGGAGAACTGTATGGATAGCTCTTTTTGTTTACCCATAATATCATTGTCTTTGAAATTAAAATATACTATCCATATCTTTTGTTTCAAATTCCCCTTTGCTTTTGATGCTTGGAATACCTCTTATTCCTAAAACTCTACTCCGGATGAGAATTCAATAACTTGAAATTTTACTATAAAGTGATAAATTTTATCATCACTTTTGTTGATCCCATGCTAACATCCCTCCTTTGGCTTGGTATCAACCAGACTTGTCTATTCAAAACTTGTTGCAACATTTTTTCCATGCCCATATTGAATGAAATATTCATGTGCATCTAGTGGAGGTTTATCAAATTTGTCCTTAAATTCATTGTGAACATTACTCTCAAATTGAGTATATAAAAGGTCAAAATTTCCCTCACATGGAGCATGTGGTGGATGTTATTCTTATTTAATTGAGACATTAGGGTTCTCACTTTTAGCTTCAGGAACATATTTGATCTAGAGAAATTTCCACATGTTTCATAAGATTTCTCTTCTAAATCCTTTTCTCCATGTTCTAGAAACCCTATTGGAAAATTCAAGAGATCAACACTACTTTCATGAATATTTTCTTCAATGACTTGAGCTCACTGCATTAACTCTTTCCAGTTGTAATTTACCTCTTGCTTCATTAAAAGTATCGGATTCCCAAGAAAAGCGTTCTCATAGAAACTAAAAATGATGAACTCATTTGGAAACATTTATTGAGGAATCTCATGAAGGACTTTCATAAATATGAAAGTGAAATATTTGACTATCTCTTTATCATTCATATGGATTTCAACCAACTTCAAGAAAAAAGACTATGGATATTTCCTCGGGAAATATTTCTCAACAAATAAATTTTCTAATACATCTGAACTAGTGATGGTTCTGGGAAGAAATGAATAAAACCATTTGCAAGAATTCCCTTTTAGATTTAATATAAACAATCCACAAGCAACATCATCTTCATCCACATTGTAAATATCACAAACATTATCAAACTTATCCAAACACTTCTCTTCATCCTCTAACATATTTCTGAATAACATGGGAAACTTCTCCATGGAAATATTTGGCAAGGGATGAACCTCTCCTTGAAAATTAAATGGACTTTTGTGCATTGGTTTCTTTCTTTGGGAACTTTCTCTGAGGAATCTTTCTTCAAAATCCACAATTGATAATGGAGTCTCTAGGGAGCTCATCCTCTTGAATCTTTGGTGATTCTTTGGTTATACAAACATTAGCATGAATCGCTTGTGCTTGGAAATGAAATAATATATCTTCAATATGAGTCGTTGTTCCCTGAATGAGGCTTTCAAGAACATGGTTCATCTTAAACCATATAGCTAGAAATATTCCACATCTCCTTCCAAGACTTGAACCAATCAACTTCTAGTTTTTCAATAATATATGGCGCTAAAAAGAAATATCAGATTTCTTTAAAATGAATTTTTCCTTAGTATGGTCACCAAAAATAATGATATATTTTTATGTTAGGGACAAGAAACAACCTCACATGTTATTTTTGTGGGAATTAAAGAATACCATCTATGATTTTAAATAGGTGGTGCTCCTACAATTCTCACTTAGATAACAATTGTGTGCAAACTTATAAACAATGGATTTATCATTCATCACACTAATTCCTGAGAGTGGAGCAAGAAAAGAACAGTTTGAAAAAAACAATTAAATGAATATGAAAGAAAAAACTTCATAAAATTGTATCATATCCATATCCATAGCATGGCAAGACACAATGATATGTCTTAAGCAAAATAAAAAAAACAAAGAGCAGGAAAGATGGTACTTTCAAAGAAATTTAAATTATTTATCAACTTTCATATCATAGGGATGTAAAGGAAAATCATTCTTGAGATTTCATGCTCAAATAGAAGTATTAAACCAAAAAAGTGATGAGCCTCAAGATAGATCTCTGTGTGATTTCAAAAATAAGTACAAATTGACTATTCAATATCGAATAAGTGCAACAACTCGGTACTACACAATATTCTTGACAATTAAATGAGTCATAGGAAATGTGTTTTCCCCAGTGGGCTAGGATGAAGCTATCGTGGACCAAATATCAATTAGAGGTAACTTGTAAGATAGAAGAAGCAGTTAGAAATTGGTCTCGTGTACAGACAACATTCTGAATGACAAGACCTAATGATTTGTAGAGTGAGAAATAATAAAAGTGAGGGAAATGCTTCAAACAAGATTCTTGTACTCACAAAAATGATAGTTTATAAGTACCCTTGTGGCTTATTTTTCATTTATTAAATAAGAGGGAACATCTCAAGAAGAACTATTGTATCCATTTCATTTATCTTCAAGATTACAGTGGAGTAACAATTAATTTTAATGCATCGTTCATCCATTCTTGAATATACTCACATAATGGTGCTATCATTATGAAAATATCAATTGTTATTAAATTCCCTTTGTAAATGTGAACTTAGTTGTACATGCTCTGTAGCTGAGACCCACTTCAGGCATTTGCAAATTTTCTTTTAATAAACAATTTTCAAAAAAATATTTTTTTTCCAAACTAGAAAAAGTCACGAATATATTTTAATTTTTAGGGCATGATAAATATCATTCTAGACATGGTATCCATTTCCAGGTTTTTCTTCAGAGTTCTAACTTTCCAACGAGCTCTCACTTTGTAGAAGAAATTTCTGGATAAGCATTGTGTATTGGTTTTCAAAACCTCCAACGTTTCAAGTGGAAAATCCACCCATCATCATGGAAAATATAAATCTTAAACCACTTGTTCAATCTGGTCATCAGGATCAAAAGTTACGGCCTCTAGAAGATAGGGACTCATCAACCGTTGATCTATTCTCCACATGAATATTTCCCCTTGATTTGCAACTCTTCTTTATTTATCCCACATTCATCATGGTAGGGAATCCATAACATATTTATAAAGAATATGCATATTTGTATTATTTGTGTGTGAAGTAGAGAGAGAGAGAGACCCATGTAACCATGTGTATCTTGTGCATAGTCTAGTTTTTGGAAACCAACGCACCACCCAATCATCTATGTCTAACCCATGCCTTCCAAGTGTCACCCAAATATAGGTCCATTTAACTTCCACATGTCATTGGGAGGTGTCCCAAAGAAAAAGGGGGATAAACTTAGGATATGATGCAGGAATGAGGAGTAATAAAAATAATAAAATTATGCAGGAAGGTAAGGAAATGTGGGTTAATAAAAAAAATTAAAATTAAAATAATAAAATGATGTGGTAAGGTAGGGAAATGTGGGTTATAGAGGTATGAGGAGTAATAATAAAAAAATATAATAATAATAATAATAATAATAATGCTAGACTATATGGAAATGCGGGTACAATTTGAGTGATGTGGGTGCAATTTGAGGATTGCGAGTATGCGGGTGCAGGGGTTTGGGTTTACCGGAATGGGGGTATGCATGTAAGGGGTAATTTGGATCACGTAGAAAAGTGGGGTGGGATTTGAGTTACATGGGTGTGTGGGTATGTGGGGGTTTCAATTTGCAGGGATGTGGGTCTGCATGTAAGGGTTTTAGGTTTGCGAAGATGGGTTTATGGGGATGCAGGTCTGCATGTAAAAAATAATAAAAATAGTTATAAAAATAAAATAATGCATATGCGAGCAAGGGTTTGTTCAATGCACAAAAAAAATAGGGGATGAGAAATGAAAATAATAAAATAGCTTGGAGACAAGAAATAGGGGAGAAAAATGAAAATAATAAAAATAGCTTGTGGAAAAATAGGGGAAAGAGGAGGTCTTAGCGTGAAATTAGTAAAACACGGTATAATAATAAAATGTGGAGGAATGAAAATAATAAAATGCGGAGAAAAAGGAAAATCAGGAAAATGACAAAGTGTTGGGGAGTTGAGGGGTACAATTTGAGAAATGCAAAGGGAAAAATGGAGGTTGGGGAAATGCAAAGGATGTGAGAAAATTGGTAGTATCTTTGACATGTGACCTATTTTTTTTATTCTATAAAATGTTGGATGAAGATAACACCTAGGGTTATCCAATGAAAGGATGAACACAAGAAATTTCCTTCTTTTTGGTATACTTTTTTTTCTTCTCTTTTATTCAAAAAAGAAGCCATCCCCATTGGCCTTGTGTGAAGAAGAACTGCAACATCATAAATTGATTTTGAAATCTTAAATACATGTTGTGTCTTCATGCTAAATAAGTGACAATCATATCTCACTTTCCAAATTTTAAAATTTGGTCTCCACTTGATTAAGTATGAATCGAAATCAGTCTAGTTGATGGGTGACAAGAAAACACATAAACATATGGATCCAACTGTGGGACATTGACCCCTTGTGGGTTCTTGACCAAACCTAGACCAACTACCTTATCCATTGGGTTATGGAGTCATGGATTCATCCCCAAACCATTATCTCAATCTATAAAATGCTTATTAGGCAAACTTTGTTGAAATAACAAAATTTACACATATGAGAAAGAAACAATCTACCTATCCTAACTTACTTAGAGAAAATGATTACTTTCAAGTGTAAGTAGACTTCCAATGTAGCCATGTACATAACCAAATCATATTATTACTCCCAACCATGGTTGAGGGTATTGGTTTAATGGAAATTCTCCAAAGAAATTCCTCCAAGATGCAAAGACAATAATGCCATGGTGAGCTTGCAAAAATAAATTGTCGTTGAAAATCCATGGAGAAGTGTATGGCTATATATTGTTGTCTACCCATAATGACATTATATTCAAAATTAAAATATACTATCCATCCCTCTTGTTGCAAATTCCCCTTTTCATTTGATGGTTGGAAGACCTCTTCTTCCTTAAACTCTACTCCCGATGAGAAATCAATAGCTTGAAAGTTTAATGTAAGGTGATAACTTTTATCATCACTTTTGTTGATCCCATGTTGACATCCCTCCTTTAGCTTGGTATGAATCAGAATTTTCCATTAAGAACCCACTGCAACATTTTTTCCATGACCATATTGAATGAAATATTCATGTGAAAATAATGGAGGTTCATCAAATCTATCCTTAAACTCATTGTGAGATTTTCTCTCAAATTGAGTATATTATAGGTCATAATTCCCCTTACATGGATAATGTGGTAGATTCTATTCTTATTTAATTGAGACAATAGGGTTCTCACTTTCATCTTCAAGAACATAATTTTATATAGAGAAATTTTCATATATTTCTTAGGATTTCTCTTCTAAATCCTTTTCTCCATGTTCTGGGAACTGTATTGGAAAATTCAAGAGATCAACACTACGTTCGTGAATATTTTCTTCAATGACTTGAAATCAATGCATTAACTCTTTACAACTGCACTTTCCCTCTTGCTTCGTTCATAATCTAAGAATTGCAGGAAAATCATTCTCATAGGAACTAAAAATGATGAAATCATTTGGAAACGTTTATTGAGGAATCTCATGAAAGACTTTCATAAATCTGAAAGTGAAATATTTGACTATCTCTTTCTCATTTATCCATATTTCAACCAACTTCAAGAAAAGAGAATATGGATATTTCCTTGGGAAATATATCTCAACAAATAAATTTTCTAATACATCCCAACTAGTGATGGTTCTAGGAAGCAATGAATAAACCATTCACAAGAATTCCCTTTGTTAATATAAACAATCAACAAGCAACATCATCTTCAACCACATTGTAAATATCAAAATCATTATCAAACTTACCCAAATGCTTCCCTGCATCCTCTGAAGTATTTTCAAATAACATGGGAAACTTCTCCGTGGAAACATTTGGCAACAAATGAACCTTTAATTGCAAATTGAGCGGACTTCCGTGCAACCATTTCTTTCTTTGGGAACCTTCTCTAGGGAACCTTTCTTCATAAATTAGAGTTTTAATAATGGAGTCACATGGAGCTCATCCTCTCAAATCTTGGATGGTTCTTTGGTTCTACAATCATTATCATGACTAACATGTGCTTGGGACTCTAATAAAATATCTTCAAGGACAGTTGATGTTCCTTGAATGAGGTTTTTAAGAACCCATTTCATATTAAACCATTCAACTAGAAATATGCCAAATCTCCTTCCAAGACGCGAGCCAGACAATTTCTAGTATAATTTCAATAATATATGGTGCTAAAAGAATATCATATTTATTGAAATTGAATCTTTCCACAGTATGGTCATCGAAAATAATGATCTCTTTTTTTGTTAGGAACAAGAGACAACCTCAGAGAGTATTTCTATGGGAATTAAAGAATACCCTCTGTGTTTTTAAAGAAGCGGTTATCCTCTATTTCTCACTTAGATAACAATTATGTCCAAACTTATAAAAAAATGGATTTATCATTCATCACACTAATACCTGAGAGTGGAGCAAGAAAAGAAAAGCTTGAAAAAGAAAGAATTTTTAAATGAATATGAAATAAAAAAATTCCATAACATTGTATCATATCAATCTCCATAGCATGGCAAGACACAACAATGTGTCAAAAGAAAAACAAACAAAACAAAGAGAAACAAAGATGGTCCTTTCAAAGAAATTTAAATGATGTATCAACTTTCATATCATAGGGATGTAAAGGAAACTCATTCTTGAGATTTCATGGTCAAATAGAACTTTGAAACCACAAAGGTCATGAGCCTCAAGATAGCTCTATGTGAGATTTCAAAACTATGTACAAATTGAATGTTCAATATCAAATAAAATGTGTGCAACAATGTGACACTACATAATATTCCTAATAATTAAATGAGAAATAGGAAAAAAATTATCTCAAGTGGGTTGGGATTGAGATCTCGTGGACTATATATCAAGTAGAGGTAACCTAGAAGATAGAAGAAGTAGTCGGAAATTGGTCTCATATACAAACAACATTCTGAATGAAAAGACCTGATGATTTGCACACTGAGAAAGAATAAAAGTGAGGGAAATGATTTAGAAAAAATTATTGTACTCACAAAAATGATAGTTGAGAATACCCCTTGTGGCTTCCTTTTCATTTCTTAAATAAGAGGGAGCATTTCGAGCAAGACTGTGTAACCATTTATTTGATATTCAAGATTACAGTTGATTAGCGACTACTTTTAATGCATCATTCAACCATTCTTGAATATACTCACATAACAATTCTATTCTTATGAAAATATCAATGATTATTAAATTCCCTTTTTAAACGTGAACTTAGTTATCAATTATCCCCAACTAGAACCAACTTCAAGCATTCACAAATTTTCTTTTAATAAACAATTTTCAAAAACATAATTTTCTACCAAGCCAAAATTAGTAATGATTGTAGTTTAATTTTTAGGGTATGATAAATATCATTCTATACATGGTAACCATTTACAGGTTATTATTCATAGTTCTATCTTTCCAACGAGCTCTCATTTTCTCAATTTGGGCATTGGGATAAAAAGTTATGACCTCAAGAAGATAGGGACTGAATGACCCTTAATCTATTCTCTACATAAATATTTCCCTTGATTTGCAAGTCCACCTTATTTAGCACACATGAATTATGGGAGGGAACTCATAACATACTTATAAAGAAGTGGCATGTAATGTCCCCCACCTCTTGATGAAGAGGGTTGGAGAGACTCAGTAGTCTATCTTTCCCCACTAGACTATAGTCTCACGCATATTAGGGACAAAGTCAACCAAAAAACATAATATTCTAAAGTTAAGTTGACTTTGTGTGAAAAAGGGTAACTCAACGAAAGAAAATAAAAGATGAGTTAGGTTAAGAGTTAAGCCTAGAGGTTAACTAACTCAACAAAGGAATAGACTAGAGCTATAAAGTAAAGGGCAGGGCACACTCCTTATTCATTTTGGATTATTATCTTATTTGCATTGGAGCTCTTGAGAACAATCTATTTTAAGGGTTTTGAGTATAAAACCATAGAGATCAACTCGGTGGTAACATATCCCACATTTATTGATCCATTCTTGGTACCAGAGGTGAAATAATACCCCCACACCATTGTACAGTGTTGTGGTCTTGTTCTACAGGCAGATTCCAGGCTAGGGCGCAACCTAGGGGGATTTCCAGCTAGGGGGGTGCACCACCTTGGAGAGATTGGATCGATATGGATAAAAGAGAAGGAATTTTGGAAAATTAGCACCTAGGTTCTCTTCATAGGGTCCCTGACATCATTCTTGGTATATTCCAAAGAATTTTATCCTTGTATTTTATTTCTGGAATCTTGGCACGAATTAGAGAAGAGAAGGGCACATTGCAGAAAGTGGTTTTCAGTGTTTGGTGGCTCAGATCATCATATATTAACTTGATACTTCACCATAATGGTAGCATTGGCACGATCTATAGTCTGGTAGATTTTGGTGGCATTTGGAGGCTCCTATGGGGGAGAAATAATTCTCCTTGACTTAGTCAAACCAGGAGGGCGCAATCCATTTGATGGGTTGCCTAGTTGGAGGAGCAGAACTTCTCAGATCAACTTGAGACTTGGTCTGGTGGTTTCTATCATCCCGATCTACATTTCGCGAGAGTTTGGAGGGATTTGGAGGTTAGGAAATTGAGGGCCTAAACTTGAGGGTTTGGAAGCATCCAGAGCAGGGCGCAACTCTTCCAGCTGGAGGGGTTTTGCAGAGTATTGACGAGGTCTTCTTATATTCAGTCTTAGCTTACTTGTTGGTGGCCTTTGGAGGCTTGGATATATTCTAAGACAACATTTGGGAGGCATTTATCTTGTATTTCTTGTTATTTTATCGGTTGGAAACCCATTTTGATTTTATTGGGGATTTCTCCCAGATCTGCAGATCTCTTGTATATGGGATCTCCTTACTTTATAAATAAAGGTCAGATTTGACATTGTTGGTTCTCTATTGGTGTTCTTATATATCTTGTCTTGTTTATGATTTTATGCTTCAGATCTATTTCTCAATCCATATTAAGTAATCCATAATGTACATCTTCATGGGAACACCTACAAACACATAAACAAACATAACAAACCATGAATAGTTAGTGTTCTGAGAAAAAAATTGGTTCAGGAACATTACAGTGGTATCAGAGTGTTTGATCCTCCTATCTTGTGGGGGTTAGTGCATGCAAAAGTTTAGGGGAATTTACATGGGAAGACTCATGAAACCGACAAGTGAGACAGAGGCAGAAATGGAAGGGTCATGTGAGGAGTCAGGACAGTGAGCCACAGATTCTAGCAGGTTTTGCCAAGGATTTACAACACTCAATAAACATGACACAAAGAAACCTTGTGCATCATCTACAGGAAAACCAGGAAACAATGTGCAGGGGACAAGTGGAAATGATAGAGACTTTGAGAAAAGTGAATGTAAACAATAGAGTTTGTCGCAACTCCTGATGAAGATGACTCATGCAGGGAAGGGTCCATAATTTTATGCCAATAAAGAAGCTAGTGGATCTCATGGAGGGGATAGACATCAACAGAAACAAAACTCTCATTATCACACCGAGGGATAGAGCTATGGAGGTGGGGTACCTTAGGGGAAAACACCTAGTAGGACCACCCATAGGCCCTATCTACCCACATTCTTGGATACTTAGTCACAATGCAACTATGAGGATGAGATTCAGTATAAATTTGAGCAGTATGCCAAGGAGTATCATGCCTTGAGTGCAGGGTTCTAGAGGCAAGTCACACTAGATTAGTATTGTGGAATCAAGTTTCGGGGTAAGCCTAAGAAGTATCAAAGGCCCAACTATGATTTGGAGCGCAGGGCAGGAACAATAGAAATTCCTTATTTTGATGGATCTGCTAAGATGATTGCACAAGCATGGGTGCAGAAATTAGATACCTACCTACAACTTAACCCCATGAGGGATATGGACGACATCAAATTTTCCACCATGTACTTGGATGGAAAGGCTCATGATTGGTGGTACCATGGGTTGACCACACTGGGTCATAATTAGATTATGTCCTACACAGATTTCATATAGAGACTCATTGACAGGTTTGACCAAGGGGACCCAGAGCTACCTTTTAGGGAGCTCACACAACTCAGACAGACAAGATCACCAGAGGTTTACATAGAAGAGTTCCAGAGACTAGCAGTGATGGTGCAGGTTGTGTATCATGCGAGACTTATGATGCTCTTCATAGAAGGGTTGATGGAACCCTTGAGGGGTTGGGTCAAGGCCTTTAAGCCTACCAACTTGCATGATGCCATTTTGAAAACCAGGGACTTAGGATTGGAAGAAAAGACAAGATTCACCCCTAGACATCCTAATCAAGGGGTTAGAGATCAAATACCTCCTATGAACCTAGGAGGGAGAGACCCAAGGGGGTTTGGATGAGGAAGGGGTCGGATGGATGAGCCCACTAGGAGGGAACTAAGGAGGAAGCAATTGTGCTTCACATGCAAGGAGCCATGGGATCCAACACACAAATGCATGGGTAAGGGAAAATCCCACTACATTGAGGTGATTTAAAATGATGAGGATGAAGATTTTGGCCACCTACAGAACATAGAGGTAGAAAACCTAGGTCAAGAAGAAGAGGAAGATGCAAGTCATGACCTTACAAAAAATGAGAAGTTGACAATTGCATCCATCAGTGGGGTGCCAAAATTCAATACTTTCAGGATGAGGGGACTGCTACAGGGGAAAAAAGTCTCAGTTCTCATTTATGGAGGTGAATCACACAAATTCATTAACTCATCCCTACTATAAAGAATACATATACGAACATTCGAGTTTGAGGGATTTCGTGTAGAGGTAGCAGGGGGGTGCACCATGCCTTGTGACAGGTACATTCCAGGAATGAAACTTACTTTGGGCAGGCATGATTTAGCACATGATTTCTATGTTATGGACCTTCCAGAAACCAACATCATCTTGGGAGCACAAAGGCTTATTACATTGGGGCCAATCACCACAAATTACAAAACCATGGAAATGTCTTTCACAGAAGAAACAAGAAAAAAGGTGGTTCTCATGGGTATGACAGGCAACACACCAAGGGTGGTGACAAAAAAACACATGGAGGCCATCTTCAGGAGAGAATACATCATTTATGCAGTAGAATGTAAAATATCAGTCAGGGAATACAAGAAGGGGGAAACACACTATGCACTAGAGATCAAAAACATCATGGATAAGCACATCAAGGTCTTTGAGCCTATACCACCAAGGGCACTGCTAGATAGGGAGTTTGAGCACATCATATAATTGGAGGAGGGTGAAAAAATTGTCATCACCACTCCCTATAGGCATCCAAATAAATACGAAGATGAAATTGAGAAATCCATTAAGGAGTTGTTGGATATGGGCCACATCAGGCCAAGTTCCAGTCCCTTTGCATCTTCAATAGTGCTGGTAAAAAAGAAAGATGGGACGATGCACATGTGTATTGACTACAGGGATATAAACAAGAAGACAATAAAAAAATAGATACCCCATCCCACAGATTGATGAGTTACTGGATGAGCTCCATGTGGCAATATATTTCACAAAGATTGACTTGCGCTCCGACTATCATCAGATAAAAATGAGGGAGAAAGATATCTCCAAAACTGCTTTTCGGTGTCACTATGGACACTATGATTTTTAAGTCATGCCTTTTGGGTTGACTAATGCACCAACCACCTTCTATACATGCATGAATCATTTGTTCAAAAAGCAGCTAAGGAAGTTCTTATTAGTCTTCTTTGAAGATTTATTGATCTATAGCAAAACTTGGGAGGAGCACCTTCAGCATGTGGAACAGATTTTGGCTATTAAGCAGGAGCAATCTTTATATGCTAAGGATTCAAAATGTGAATTTGGGATGACAAAGGTCTTTTATATAGGACATATCATTGGAGTGAAGGGGGTACAGGTACACCAAGAAACAATACAAGCTATCCTTGATTGGCCCACACCTAGGAAACTCACAGAGTTGAAGGGGTTTTGGGGCATCTATTGCTATTACATGAGAATTGGTAAATCTTTTTCTCAATTTTGCGCACCTTTGACCTATTTTAACAATATGGGAGCATTCAAATGGAACCCAAAAGAACATTCCACCTTTGAAAAAATGAAGAAAGTGATGAGTACATGACCGATATTGGCCCTACCATATTTCGCACAACCCTTCACAGTAGAGTGTGATGCCTCAGGGGAAGGCATTGGAGAAGTGCTTATGCAAAACATGCACCTTATTATCTATGAAAGACGAAATTTGAGAGGTCTTGAGCTACTCTACACCATCTATGACAAAGGAATGCTAGCCATCATGCATGCATTGGCTAAGTTCAAGAAGTATCTGGTTGGGGAAAAATTCGTAGTGAGGACAGATCATAACAACCTCAAGTATTTCCTAGATCAGAATGAATTGAATGAAAGACAACAAAAGTGGGTGAGAAAACTCCAGGCATATGACTTTGATATAGAATTTGTAAAAGGGAAAAATAGTGTGGTAGTAGATGCTTTATCCAGAAGACCATCAGTTTATGCAATGACCAATATTTCAATGGATTGGAAGGCCCACCTCTTGGTGGAATATTCGAAGAACAAATTTTCTTGTAAAGTAATGGATGGAAATGTGTTAGATGAAATTTTCATAATTATGGATGATACCATTTACTACAAGGGCCGAATTTTCTTGGTCCTTGAATCAGCCTTCAAGGCCAAGGTGTTACAGGAATTCCATGATTCACCAGTAGCAGGGCATCAAGGATTCATCAAATATACAGACAGTTACAGGAGAGGTTTTCTTGGAAGGGTTTAAAAGAAGATGTGATGAGCCACATCAAGGAGTGTAGTACTTTCTAGGACAACAAATATGAACACACTCATCTAGCAGGACTACTCCATCCACTTCCCATTTTAAATCACAAGTGGGAAAGCATATCCCTGGATTTCATCACAGGGTTTCCCAAGGTTCAAGGAAAATAATGCATTTTCGTAGTGGTGGAAAGGTTGATGAAGTTTGCACACTTTTTTTCCATTGCCACAGATTGCAGTGCAACACATGGAAGACCTATTCTTCAAGGAAGTTTTCATATTGCATGGGCTACCTAAAACCATAATGAGTGACAGGGATAGAAGGTTCATGATCACTTTCTGGGAGGATCTCTTCAAGATAGTGGGTACGACTCTAACACCTAGTACCAGTTATCACCCTTAGACGGATGGATAGACATAGATAGACAAAAAATGGGTTGAAAGCTACCTCAATAATTACATGGCAGGGAAACATAAAGCATAGTTCAAATGGCTTCACTTGGAGGAATATTGTTACAACACCACTCATCATATGTCCATTGGTATGCCACCATTTAGGGCCTTATACAACTATGACCCTCTCTCATTTGTAGAGATTTCCTTCGGTGACAGTAGGGCTCCCATGGTTTAGGACTGGATCCAGAAGAGTCAAGACATCCTCATAGAATTGAAGGACCACATACAGAGGGAACATAATCAACAGAAGGTACAAGCAGACAAGAATAGGGTTGAGCGCACCTTTGAGGTCGGTGACTTGGTTTATTTGAGGCTCCAACCGTATAGATAAGAATCCATTAAGAGAAGTGGCATAGAGAAGCTCCAACCTCATTTCTTTGGTCCATATAGAGTCAACAGGAGGGTAGGATTCATGGAATATGAGTTGGATCTAACACAGGGCAACAAAATACATAATGTCTTTCATGTTTCGTGTTTGAAGAGGGCCATCAAAAATCATATCACTCCTATCGAGGAAATTCCACCTATGGATGAAGAAGGATAGTTGGTATTGATACCTAAGGATATACTTGAAGTCGGAGAGAGAAATCTCAGGAAAAGAAGCATCGGAGAATATTTGGTTACATGGAAGAATCTACCTATGGAGGATGCCACTTGGGAAGGGGAGTCGTTGATCCAGGAGACAAGTTCAGAATTTCTTATGGGAAAGTAATTTCTAGCAGGGGAGATTGTAATTTCCCCCACATTTTGATGAAGAGGGTTGGAGAGACTCAGTAGTCTAGATTTCCCCACTAGACTATAGTCTCAAGCATATTGGGGGCAAAGTCAACTAGAAAACATAATATTCTAAAGTTAAGTTGACTTTGTGTGAAAAAGGGTAACTCAACGAAAGAAAGGAAAATATGATTTAGGTTAAGAGTTAACCCTAGAGGTTAAATAACTTAATGGAGGAATAGACTGGAGCTATAAAGGAAAGGGCAGGGCACACTCCTTATTCATTCTAGATTATTATCTTATTTTCATTGGAGCTCTTAAGCACAATCAATTTTGAGGGTTTTGAGTCTAAAACCCTAGAGATCAACTCGATGGTGAAATATCCCACCTTTCTTGATCCAGGCTTGGTCCCGGAGGTGAAATTATCCTCCCCCACCATTCTCCAATGTTGCAAGCTTGTTCTACAGGAATATTCTAGGCTAGGGTGCAACCTAGGAGGGTTTCCAGCTAGGGAGTGCACCACCTTGGAGATATTGGTTCGATATGGAGAAAGGAGAAATCATTTTGGAAAAGTAGCACCTGGGT
>JASDQU010188658.1:8553-30016 GCA_032191745.1 Picea mariana | reverse complement strand
ATCTTGAAGTAACTAACGATCTACATTAATAAAAATCTTTTTTCTTTACTATCATAAGCGCCTTGGAAGTTGCTTTTATCTAATCTATCCGATGTATAATGTTGTGCTAAACAAATCTTTCCCCATTTCACAACATTCTATTACACCTTTGGTTAAATTGAAACTGACTAAAAGGAAGCTTGGCATAATGTCATGGCCTGATATGTTAGAATAAGGTTTAAATTGCAATAAAATAGCTACCACAACTTGAACTAAAAGTAAGGGCCAATAGGCACCTTGATAATACTTCAAGAAATTATTTATAGGCATAGTATTTTGGTCGTCCATATTTTGTTGAATCTTAACAGAAGATGATAATATAATGCTATACAAATGGCTTACTTTAATTTGATCTATCTTTACTAATTTTAGGCGATCTTGTCACTTTACAAAGGGGACTAAACTAAGATTGTTTCTTATCAACATTTGTTCATCTGACACAACATTCTCCTCAAACCTTCTTCTAAGGTTCACTCAATAAGACCCATTTTGCACTGGTTGATAGGTTCTAGTAACTTGTAACAACTATTGTCTGTCTATCATTGTATTGCTTAACTTATGGGTTGGCTTCTATTTTGAATTAACCTATTTGATTCGGCAATCTGAATTTGCCTAAGGGCCCTTCTGCACTATTTAACATAAGGGTCATTTCACATAGCCTAAGAAATTAACATAAGATGCAATTGTTTTATTTCATACAACAATCTATTATTGATTTCTATTAATCTTAGACTCATTTGACTTTTGACCAAGATAAGATGATCTAGCAGTATCGTGCTCTCTACTTTAAGGATATTTGTTTAATATTATTGCAATACAACAAATCAACAATATTCCAATATAAGATTTTAAAGTAGATCTCAAAGTAGTCAATGGGGTTGAGGTTCAACAATGAAGGTGGTGGATTGTGACACAAAGGTTCGATATCCCAGAGACACAAATGAGCAGTTTGAGGCAGGTGCAAAACTTGAGTGAAATTGACAGAATAACACCCCTGTCACTATGATTTAGCCAAACAGAAGTATCTTTGAAGCACTAAGCCCTTTCAGATATCATTGTTTTTCACTAGGAACTTGACTGGTTGGTCAAGCAGAGGTGGTGTTACTCCCCCACTAGAGTTCAATTTGCTTGAGTGCAGTTACATGTTTAACCTCCTCATTAAGAGGGGTTGTCATGCCCAGCACCAGCAGGCTGGTGTGGTGATGAAAATATATCGTAGCACTAATTCCATAAGCCTTGTAATAATCAAGGTGTTGACTGTGCAACAATAAATTCAAACAAGAATTATTCAAGCCACAAAAAAATAGATTTTCATATTTCAGTTGGTTGAAGCTAATTGGCGTCCTCTGAAACAAAATTTTCCTATGGAATGTTGTAACCACAATGACAATACTCTCATAAATCCCGGGGAACTAGTGTGTCTCTTGGCATTGCTCCTAAGATATTCTGAAACATATTTGCGGTCTTTTTGATAAATGTTTTCAAGTATAGTGGGTAAATTGCGGTGTAAAAATGATAATGTGAAATATATATTGTTGTCAATTAAGTACATGATAAGGCTGCACATTAATTACATGATGATGTTGTCTATCAACCATATGATATGGCTGTCCATTAAAAGTATGATATCGTTGTCTTATTAAATGTATAAATTGCTATCC
The DNA here is from genome assembly GCA_032191745.1 of Picea mariana. Classification (NCBI taxonomy): domain Eukaryota; kingdom Viridiplantae; phylum Streptophyta; class Pinopsida; order Pinales; family Pinaceae; genus Picea; species Picea mariana. The sequence continues at coordinate 28,316 of JASDQU010188658.1, read as the reverse complement.
AAAAACACAGAGTATAGTATGATAGCAACAATATCACTATCCAAAAATGCAGAGTATAATAATGTTATCCAAAAATGCAGAGTATAATATGCCATCCAAAAATGCAGAGTATAATATCATTGTGTAAATATGATCTATATATAAAAATGTTGTCCAAATGTATCACTGATGCCATAATTGTTGTAAGAGGAACTAGCTATAGGAATGAATGTGGACACATCTAGAGAAACAACATTCAGATCAAGATTCTAGCCATCGAATTCATTGAAAATTTAGTAATTTAAAATCTACAATATCTATTGATTTCGACCACTTGTTGTTATTTAGTTTGGAAGCCCATTTATAACTCTACAAATTATTTCTTTGAAAAGGTTGAATTCAATATAACCTCGCGTTGGATTTGCATTTATTGAAATCGAACCAGATGCAAATTTTCACATTGTATAAAAATGCTTTTAACCAATTTAAATGAATGATATTTCTTTGCAATGTAATTGGTTAGTTATGTGTGTTGTTGTGTGTATCGTTGTCCAAAACTGTGTGATATAAAGTTTAAAGCAATAATCCATAACCATGTTGTCCATCATATGGATAAAAGTGCAGTCACACAAGTCATAAGAATGTAGTCACGCATAGTCATATATTAGATAAAAACGCAGTCACCATAAAAAGCAGTGATAATCATTCACAAAGAAGAATGCAAAGATTACTCATTCAAAAATGAATCATTCAAAAACGCAAATATATTCATTGACAAAAAGATGCAAGGATTACTCATTCAGAAATGAATCACTTAAGACGCAGAGATACTTATTCACAAAAATGCAAGGATTAATCATCCAGAAAATGCAGAGATTTATTATTCAAGCGCAGATATTTATCATAACAGGAAAACGCGGAGATAAGTAAGGGATAGATAGTTGGGAGAAAATGTATCCTTCACTTATTATCCATGCACAGGAAAGAAGGGCATTTGAATCTAATTCTTTAAACACCAGAGTGACGACCATCGATTCAGCTCCTGGCCGACTGCTCAGTAACGCACTAATAACTTAAAGGATAAGGGACAGAAGATAAAAGAAAAAACACATTTTTTCTTCATATTAATCAATAAAAAAAAACGTAGAGAAGTCATTGAAATCAAAGTTTGGGTTCTCCATGGGAAATCAATTCAAAATACAGCGAGCATAAGGCTAGGATGACTTTAAGTTCTTTGATCATAAAATGTGCGGCTCATCAAGACATTTGCTGAAGATAAAAATGAAATCTCTGGACAGTGTCATGCTGAATAAAACATCAAATTTAACACAGTAGAAGTACATTACTAAAGGCGCGGGAACAATATTTAAACTACCATTCAATAAAAATATACACATGCGTATTGTAGCCAAATGCGAAAGATCTGAAGTTGATGTCCCGCACGCGCTCCATCCAGCTCCTGCTTGCCAACCGATGTGACCTCACCGGTACCTCCCAACCAATGCTAGGGGTACTCTTCTCCCCCCTGAGCCCCCAGAGCATCAAAGGGGCCACACACACAATACTAGAGAATTCTAGCACCGGACTCGCCTCGCAAGGTTGAGCTACCACTCGTTACCTGAGCTGGGTATCCCAACTCCCACAAGAGAAAGTTCAATCAAGGTAAAATTTCAGCAGCGCAACGTTACGCAAAAAGATGAGATCCATACTCCTCCTCCTCCATCTCTTTTATAGAGTTTTCAAGTAATTAGTTTCCAAAATTCTCATTAAATTCCTTTTTCATTTAATTAATTTCAAAAAACCTCCCCCGTACACATGTCACCCGATCCCCTAGTTGCACCAGAAAATCAATTTTATTAATTAATTAAATGTTCCTATTTCCCTCATCCACCTAAGAGCATTCCTAAAAACACTCCTCGGTGTCCCAAAATTTCCTTATACTTCTTAAATGACTTACTCCTTATTTAATTCCTAGTTGAGTTCATAATTAGAAATTTCCAAAGGCAAGATTCCTTACTAAGTTAGACATTCATCTTTTTCTTTACGTTCCACTTTTCTTAAAGTTTCCCTTTTTCTTTAAGTTTCATATTTCTTTTAAGTTTCCCCCTTTTTCCTTTTTAACTAAAAATTCAATTTAGCAAGTGTAGATAAAATAACCATTTACCCTCTTATATTTTTAACTAAAAATTAAATTAGCAAATSTMGATAAAAMAACCATTACCCTTTTTTTTTAAATTTAATCCTCCATCATAATTTTGACTTTAATAAATAAGTTTGAATTTCTTACCCCCCTTCTTGTTACATGTTTATTTATTATTATTTTTTTTAACCACATGTTCTACTTAGACCTAGGTTTTAATTTCACTAGGTTGGGCGAAAATATTTAAGGGAACTTTTAGTCATTAAATTTTTACTCATACCATCATCTATTTTAAGGCTGACCTGGTCCTAAGGAGGCATAATTTTCTAGGAACTAGGTTTATTCACTTTCCAGTTAAAATCACGATGTGCCCTTCAGGACGCACTACGTGCTCCAAGGGTGCCACTCGCCTCTTTATGTTTTATTTGTGCGACGTGTGCTTCAAGATGCACTACGTGCTCCAAGGGTGCCACTCACCTCTTGACTGAATTTGGTAGATGTCAAACCCCTGGAGTCAATACTCCGCCAGGTGATCTTGTGGGAGACTAAGAGCCTCTAGGGAATAAGGCCCTTGCCTTATTGCGTGCCCCTTAGAATCATCATGAGTGATTGTCACAGTCTTCCCTCATGATATCGTGGGTCTTCTCGAACTAGGTAATTGTTAACCTACAGTTCGAGCCACGACGAGAGTGCTAGTAGGTTGTGGTAGGGCTACTGCCACACCTCTCCCTCAAAGTCTTCGGTTGTCGTACGTGACCCCTCTGCTCCAAATGTGAGTCTGGTCAGTAATATATCATCAACCTGCATCCATAAATGAATCATGTCAGCAATAATAATCAATCATCATAACATATAATAATATGTACATATGTCACATCAACAACATTCAAACCCAATAGTCCACTTCCTGACTCAATCCAGAGTCCAAGGGGTTTCATCGATGCCTCTGCATCCTCAAGGTCCAAAGTCCTGCACACTCAGGAGAGCCTAGTCAATAACACCTGTCTATGTAAATACAACCAAATAACATATCATCAAATCCATAATATCTCATAATCATAATCAAAATGACCAATAGATATAATAACCCGGATCACTTGCAAGAAAGTGTCCTCAAAGAATAAGTTTGCTCAGCGCGCGCAAGAGAGGGATGTTACATACATCCCCTCTTGGTTTAAAGTTCGTCTTGAAGTTCAACAGTATATAAGTTTCGATATAAAGTGTATCACAATATCATAAGTCTATTTATCAAACAAAAATGGAAACTATTGGCGCATATCATATGCATCCTCCGAGGTCGCCGAGTGCGGACTATAGTTGTCCCACTGGACCTTAATCTGATCTATTGTTCAACATCGTAGTTATTAAATGTGATTGTCCAGGATGCGTATTGGATCCACCATAAGTGCACCCTCATTAGATACCTGTAAGGTACTCAATTCAATAACATGTGTAGGATCACTAACATAATGTCTCAAAATAGATACGTGAAAAACATCATTCATACACCTCAAAGAATCAGGCAAGGCTAGTTGATAGGCCATGGACCCCTTCCTTTCCATAATCTCAAAAGGTCCCATGAACCTAGGAGAGAGTTTAGCACCCTTTCCAAAATTGATCAAAATATTATGCGGGTTCACCTGCAAGAAGACTCAATCGCCAACTTCATAACTATGATCAACACGATGTGCATCGACATAACTGTTATGTCGATCATGCACTTATTTGATCATTTGTCTTATTGTTTGTAGTTAATCTTCCATTTCTTGGATCGCTTCTGGTCCCACAAGGACCCTATCCTCAATCTGGTCCCAACTCAAGGCGTCTGACACGATCGCTCGTAAAGAAACTTGAAAGGTGCCATCTTCATGGTGCTTTGATAACTTTTGTTATATAAAAATTCTACCAGTGAAAAGAATTCTTCCCAACGCTTTTGTTGGTCCATAACATACATACGCAACATGTCCTCCAAGATTTGGTTTGTTCATTCAGTCTGCCCATCTGTCTCTGGGTGATACGCAGTGCTCAAGTTAAGTTGGGTTCCCAAGGCCTATTGGAAACTAGTCTAAAATTTTCCAGTAAACATCGATCCTCTATCGGATATAATCCTCTTAGGCATGCCATGCAGCCTCACAATATCACTGATGAAAACTATAGCTATTCTAGGTGCCTGATACGTCGTATGCACAGGAATAAAATGAGCACTCTTCGTTAGAGTGTCGACTACCACAAAAATTGAGTCATGTCTCCTTGTCGTTAGTGGCAATCCAATAATTAAATCCATCGAAATGACCTCCCATTTTGATTCTGGAATTGCGTGTGGCTGTAGTAATCTTGTCGGATGTCTATGTTCAGCCTTCACTTGCTGACATTCTAGACATCTTGCCACATAGTTGGATATGTCTGCCTTCATTCCTTTCCAAAAGAATAAGGGTTTAAGGTCTTCCCTCATCTTCGTGACTCCCGGATGAGTCATGTACAGTGCTCTATGAGCCTCGTTTAGGATCAAACTCCTTAACTCATCGTTGGGAGGTATGTAAATTCGACCTTTAAATCTCAATAATTCATGATTGTCCATAGTAAATCCTTCAAATCTTGGTACCATCATTGTGTTTTGTTCAATAAAATCCTTGACCTCCTTGTACCAGTCATTGTTGATATGTAAAGTTAGAATCTTTTCTCGTAGATTTGTCTGAAGAGGCATTACCAAAAATATGCACGGTCTTCGACTCAATGCATCTGCCACTCTGTTCACTATTCCTTTTATGTAAGTAATCTCAAATTCGTACTCACTAAGAAATTCTGACCAACGTCATTGTCGTGCATTCAATTCGCTTTGCGTAAAGATGTGTTGTAGTCCACAGTGGTCCATTTTTAGTTCGAATTTCCATCCAATTAGCTAATGTCTCCAAACTCTCAAGGCATAAACAATGGCTAACAACTCCAAATCGTGCATCACATAGTTCTCCTCATGGCTTCTCAACTTTCTCGAGATGTAAGCAATCACTCAACCGTCTTGCATCAAGACTCTGCCTAATCCTTCCTTGGATGCATCAGTGCATACCAAGAAGTCCACGTCCATGTCAAGAACCTTTAGTATCAGTGTTGTTTTCAACATCTCCTTGAGCCTCCAAAATGCTTTTGATCATTTCTCATTCCAAACAAACTTCTTGTTCTTCTTCTGCAATTCTGTAATTGGATTTGCTATCTTCAAAAAACCTTGACGAACTGTTGATAGTATCCCACTAAACCCATGAAGCTACTCACTTTGCGGACATTCATCGACACAGGACATTCCATAATAACCTCGACCTTTGCTGGATCCACAACGATACCTTCCCTAGAGATGACATGCCCTAAGTAATGAATCTCTGATTGATAAAACAAGCATTTAGATAATTTCCCATACATTTTTTTCTCTTGTAGACACCGCAGTACCAAGTGCAAGTGATCATCATGATCCTCCATCATCTGAGAGTAAATCAAAATATCATCAATGAATACTTGGACGAACGTTTCCAAGTATTCATGGAACACCTCGTTTATCAAACTCATAAATACCCCAGGGGCGTTTGTCAGTCCAAAAGGTAAAACAATAAACTTGTAATGTCCAAACCTCATCTTAAAGGTGTTCTTAGGGATGTCTTCCTCTTTGATCTATGACTGGTGATACCATGATCTGAAGTCGATCTTTGAAAACATCGTTGCGCATTTCATCTCATCAAATAGATCATCAATCCTTGGAAATGGATATTGATTATTGATCATTGTCGTGTTCAATTGACGATAGTCAATGCAGAGTCTCCATGACCCATCCTTATTCCGTACGAAGATAACAGGCTCACCCCAAGGTGACACACTTGGATGTATAATTCCTAGGTCTAGCTGCTCCTTCAGTTTCATTTTCAACTCCTGTAACTCTGGGGTTGACATTTGATAAGGCATTCTTGCCATCGGTTCAGTCCTCGATTTTAGGTCTATGGTAAATTCCAATTCTCTCTCAGGAGACATCCTAGGTAATTCCTCAGGGAAGATGTCTTCACACTCTCACACCATCGGAAGGTGTTCTAGGCATTCCGCTACTCCCTTTTCGTTTAACACAAGGATTGCATAACGCTTACATCCCTTGTGCATGCTCTTCCGAAGCTGTAAATAAGAGATGAACCTCAGGGAGACTCCCTGGTTCTGACCTACAATCATGCATCTCTATCCCTCATCAACGACCAAGCTCAATCATTTCATCTTATAGTCGAGTATCACATCATGCAATTCCAACCAGTCCATACCGATCATGACGTCAGAAGACCCTAAGGTTGTGACATATAGGTTGGACCTAGTGACCAACTTTCCCAGGTTAAGGCTAGAGCCCGTAACCTTCCCACCAACCTTCTTTTTGGCTCCCACGACCATTTCTACAAAGCTAAACTTGTCTTGTTAGACTGCCTTTACCTTAATTATTTTTAGTGTTGCACCAGAAATAAAACTCTTGGTATTCAGGTGCGGAGCATACCGAAGCAGATCCAAATAACGGGCCTCATACTCAGGCACCGCAATGTCGCCCCTTCGTAAGGCATTGAACTAGTTGAGTTGATGCTCAATGAATTCCTCAGACATTTACTTCCCCCGAAACCGTTCATCGAACCATTCCTAAAACATAGCTCTGACAACTATTTCTAGCTAAGGTAGGAGTATCTTCCACCTTAGAATAACATTCCCCTATAGTTGAAGAACACCATGCATACCTTCATGCCAGAGGTCGTAACCATGAAGTGCGAAGAACATCGCCTTGTTCTCTAGACATGCCTTGGCGGCTGAGCTATTCGTGGGACTCGTGAACGTGGAAACTTAATCTTCTAGAGTTCCTTGCAAATGCTACCAGTACTTGTTGGGGTGCATTGTGGACCCTCAGGGGTATAGGCATCATGGCCTTATCTTAGTACAAACAGTTCTTCAAGGCCTCCAACATTTCCCTTGAAGATCCTTGTTTGACCATACACATCCCTTACAAAAATCGACTTCTTCCCAAGGACTCGTTCTTCTCCTTGGGGGTTGGACCCCTCTGACTGGAGGCATCACGCCTCCTCCCCTGGCACCACATCATGAATCTCTACGGTGTCATCTAACCTTTCTTATCGCATGGGCAGGTTAAAACTTTAATTAGCGCTAGGTTAATACTCGAGGGTTTACTACAGTGGAAAGCATGGTGATCCACAGTCGCAGGGTTGAACCTGGCTCTGATACCATGTGTAATGACCCCGCCGTTACAACTACAAGTGACTCAAGCAACAACAAATTGTTTTTTGTATAAGATTATTATTAATATAAGAACATGCTAGCTTGTAAAAAAAACACAGGAAAGTAAATAAGGATAAGCTTCTATATGAAATCGGGCATTGTGCACGGCTTGGCAAATAACATTTAGTGAGACAAAATTATTTCCATTTTGCACTTGAATCTGCTGGTGAATTATAGCAAATTTAAATGCAATTAACTGTGACCACAAAGCAAATAGCTTTTGTCACTATCTTGAAGTAACTAACGATCCACATTAATAAAAATCATTTTTCTTTACTATCATAAGTGCCTTGGAAGTTGCTTTTATTCAATCTATCTGATGTATAAGGTTTTTCCAAACAACTCTTTCCCCATTTCTCAACATTCTATTACACCTTTGGTTAAATCGAAACTGACTAAAAGGCAACTTGGCATAGTGTCATGGCCTGATATGTTAGAATAAGGTTTAAACTACAATAAAATAGCTACCACAACTTGAACTAAAAGAAATGGCTAATAAGCACCTTGATATCTAATTATTTATAGGCACAGTATTTTGGTCGCCCATATTTTGTTGAATCTTAACAGAAGATGATAATATAATGCTATGCAAAATGGCTTACTTTAATTTGATCCGTCCTTACTAATTTTAGGCCATCTTGTCACTTTACAAAGCGGACTAAACTAAGATTGTTTCTTATCAACATTTGTTCATCTGAAACAACATTCTCCACAAACCTTCTACTAAGGTTCACTCAATAAGACCCATTTTTACTGGTTGATAGGTTCTAGTAACTTGTAACAACTATTTTTTGTCTATCATTGTATTGCTTAACTTATGGGTTGGCTTCTATTTTGAATTAACCTATTTGATTTAGCAATCTGAGTTTTCCTAAGGGCCCTTTTGCACTATTTAACATAAGGGTCATTTCACACAGCCTAAGAAATTAACATAAGATGCAATTGTTTTTTTCATACAAGAATCTATTATTGATTTCTATTAAGCTTAGACCTATTTGACTTTTGACCAAGATCAGATGATCTAGCAGTATCGTGCTCTCTACTTTAAGGATATTTGTTTAATATTATTGCAATACAACAAATCAACAATATTCCAATATGAGATTTTAAAGTAGATTTCAAAGTAGTCAATGGGGTTGAGGTTCAACAGTGAAGGTGGTGGCTTGTGACACAAAGGTTCGATATCCCAGAGACACAAATGAGCAGTTTGAGGCAAGTGCAAGCCTTGGGTGAAATTGACAGAATAACACCCCTGTCACTATGATTTACCCAAATGGAAGTATCTGTGAAGCACTAATCCCTTTCATATATCATTGGTTGACACTAGGAACTTGACTGGTTGGTCAAGCAGAAGTGGTGCTACTGCCCCACCAGAGTTCAATTCGCCCGAGAGTAGTTACATGTTTAACCTCCTCATTAAGGGGGGTCATCATGGACAACGCCAACAGGCTAGTGTGGTGATCAATATATATCGTAGCACTAATTCAATAGGCCTTATGATAATCAAGGCGTTGACTGCGCAACACTAAAGTCAAACAGGAAGCATTCAAGCCACAAAAAAAATAGATTTGCATATTTCAGTCGATTGAAGCTAATTGACTTCCTCTGAAATAGAATTTTCCTATGGAAAGTTGTAACCACCAAAACAATACTCTCATAAATCCCAGGGAACTAGTGTATCTCTTGAAATTTCTTCTAAGATATTCTGAAACATATTTGCAATCTTTTTTATAAATGTTTTCAGGTATAGCAGGTAAATCACGGTGTAAAAATGATATCATTGTGAAATATATATTGTTGTCAATTAAGTACATTACAAGGCTACACATTAATTACATGATGATGTTGTCTATCAACCATATGATATGGTTGTCCATTAAAAGTATGATAACGATGTCTTATTAAATGTATAAATTGCTATCCAAAAACACAGAGTATAATATTCTAACAACAATATCGCTATCCAAAAATGCAGAGTATAATAATGTTATCCAAAAACATAAAGTATAATATGCCATCCAAAAATGCAGAGTATAATATCGTTGTGTAAATATGATCTATATATAAAAACATTGTCCAAATGTATCGATGATGCCATAATTGTTTTAAGAATTACTAGCTATAGGAATGAATGTTGACACATCCAGAGAAACAACATTCGGATCAAGATTCTAGCCATCGAATTCCTTGAAAGTTTAGTAAATTAAAATCTATGATATCTATTGATTTCGACCACTTGTTGTTATTTAGTTTGGAACCCCGTTTATAACTCTAAGAATTATTACTTTGAAAAGGCCGAACTCAATATAATCTCACGTTGGATTTGCATTTAATGAAATTGAACCAGATGTAATTTTTCACATTGTTTAAAAATGCTTTTAACCAATTGAAATGAATGATATTTCTCTGCAATGTAATTGGTTAGTTGTGTGTATCGTTGTCCAAAACTGTATGATATAAATTTTAAAGAGATAAGCCATCACCAAATTGTCCATCATATGGATAAAAACGTAGTCACACAAGTCATAAGAACACAGTCACGCATAGTCACATATTAGATAAATACGTAGTCACCATAAAAAGCAATGATAATCATTCACAAAAAAGAATGAAAAGATTACTCATTTAGAAATGAGTCATTCAAAAACACTGAGATTTTCATTAACAAAAAGATGCAAGGATTACTCATTCAGAAATGAATCACTCAAGATGCAGAGATACTTCACAAAAACGCAAGGATTAATCATCCAAAAAATACAAAGATAAGGGATAGATAGCTGGGTGAAAATTTATCCTTCACTTATTATCCATGCACAGAAAAGCAGGGCATTTGAATCTAAATCTTTAAACACCGGAGTGATGATCGTCGATTCGGCTCCTGGCCGACTGCTCAGGCACAGACTAATAACTTAAAGGATAAGGGAGAGAAGATAAAATAAAAAAACACATTTTTTCTTCGTATTAATAAATAAAAACAAATGCAAAGAAGTCATTGCAATCTGAGTTTGGGCTCTCCATGGGAAATCAATTCAAAATATAGTGAGCATAAGGTTGGGATGACTTTAAGTTCTTTGATCATAAAACACTGGGCTCATCAAGACATTTGTTGAAGATAAAAATGAAATCTTTGGACAGTGTCACGCTGAATAAAACATAAACTTTAACACAGTAGAAGTGCATTACTGAAGGCACAGGAATAATATTTCAACCACCATTCAATAAAAATATACACTTGCCTATTGTATCCAAATACATAAGCTCCAAAGTCATTATCCCATGTGTGCTCTGTCTAACTTTCACTTGCTAATCGATGTGACCTCACTGGTACCTCCCAGCCAATGCTAGTGGTACTCTTCTTCCCCCTAATCCCCCAGAGCCGAAAAGGGGCCATGCACACAATACCAAAGAATGCTATCACCTAGATCGCCTCACAAGGTCGAGCTACCACTCGTTACCTGAGCTGGGTATCCCAACTCCCACAAGAGAAAGTTAAGTTAAGATAAAATTTCAGTAGCGTAACGTTACACAAGAAGATGATATCCATACTCCTCCTCCTCCATCTCTTTTATAGAGTTTTCAAGTAATTAGTTTCCAAAATTCTCATTAAATTCCTTTTTCATTTAATTAATTTCAAAAAACCTCCCCCGTGCACATGTTGACCGATCCCCTAGTTGCACCAGAAAATCAATTTTATTAATTAATTAAATGTTCCTATTTCCCTCATCCACCAAAGAGTATTCCTAAAAACACTCCTCGGTGTCCCAAAATTCCCTTATACTTCTTAAATGACTTACGCCTTACTTAAATCCTAGTTGAGTTCATAATTAGAAAGTTCCAAAGGCAAGATTCCTGACTAAGTTAGACATTCATCTTTTTCTTTACATTCCCCTTTTCTTAAGGTTTCCCTTTTTCTTTAAGTTTCATATTTCTTTTAAGTTTCCCCCTTTATCCTTTTTAACTAAAAATTCAATTTAGCAAGTGTAGATAAAACAACCATTTACCCTCTTATCTTTTTAACTAAAAATTAAATTATCAAATGTAGATAAAAAAAACATTACCCCTTTTTTAAAAATTTAATCCTCCATCATAATTTTGACTTTAATAAATAAGTTTGAATTTATTACCCCCCTTCTTGTTACATGTTAATTTATTATTTTATTTTTTTACCACATGTTCTACTTAGACCTAGGTTTTAATTTCACTAGGCTCGGAGACAATTTTTAAGGGAACTTTTAGTTATTAAATTTTTACTCATACCATCATTTATTTTAAGGTCAACCCGGTCCTAAGGAGGCATAATTTTCTAGGCAGCAGGTTTATTCACTTTCCAGTTAAAATTGCGACATGCCCTTCAGGACGCACTACGTGCTCCAAGGGTGCCACTCGCCTCTTTTCGTTTTATTTGCACGATGTGCCCTTCAAAATGCACTACGTGCTCCAAGGGTGCCACTCGCCTCTTTTCATTTTATTTGCACGGTGTGCCCTTCAAGACGCACTACGTGCTCCAAGGGTGCCACTCTCCTCTTGATTGAATTTGGTAGACGTCAAACCCCTGGAGTCAATACTCTGAGAGGTGATCTTGTGGGAGACTAAGGGCCTCTAAGGAATAAGGCCCCTTCCTTATTGCATGCCCCTTAGAATCATCGTGAGCGAATGTCACAGCCTACCCTCACGACATCGTGGGTCTTCTCAAACTAGGTAATCGTTAACCTACAGTTTGAACCACAACGAGAGTGATAGTAGGTTAAGGAAGGGTTGCTGCCACACCTCTCCCAGAAAGTATTTGGTTTTCGTACATGACCCCTCTACTCCAAATGTGAGTCTGGTCGACAAGTTATCATCATCCTGCATCCATCAATGAATCATGTCATCAATAATAATAAATCATCATAACATCTAATCATATGTACATGTGTCACATCAACAACATTGAAACCCAACAATACACTCCCTAACTCGATCCGAAGTCCAATGGGTTTCATCGATGCCTCTGCATCCTCGAGTTCCAAATTCCTACACACTTAGGAGAACCCAGTCAATAACACTTGTCTATGTAAATAAAATCAAATAACATATCATCAAATCCATAATATCTCATAATCATAATCAAAACGACCAATAGATATAATTGTTGGAAAATGTTTAACAGGTAGCATATGCTTGTCATTGATGGCAAGTACAGTAATGAAGATGGCATGGGTACAGGAATAATGTACAGAGGATTGTTGGCATGTTTTACAGGCAGCGTATGCTTGTCATTGATGGCAAGTACAACAGTAATGATGGCTTGAGTACAGCAGCAATGATCAGCAGCGTAGTGATATTTAGGAAGATAAGTTCAGGTTGATCGAATGATCAAAGGCCCGTAAAGCTTGAGAAGCATTTCTGATCGTTGGATCCATTCAAAATTCCCGAAAGAACGAGGGTCGTCAGATCTAAATGAAGACAAGAAGAGCGCACTGAAAAGGAGTATAGATCTTAGACGTTAGATCCAAGCGCAGAACCCGACCACCGTTGGATCGAGGAGAACCTGCACGATCCTTAAAGAACAAGGAGAAGTGGGCATAATCGTGATATGCGAAATCGCGACTTAACCTGAGCCATCAGATCGAGGTTGAATCTGGACCATTGATCCCTATCCATGGCGGAATTTCGAGGATCGAGAGTTGGATATGTCAAAGAATTTTGACAAAAAGAATCCCGATTTCGCGAGATGTGAAATCACGATGCAATCTGAGCCATCAGATCAAGCTTTGATCTGGACCATTGATTCCATTCAATGGAGAGGCATCGGGGATCGAGAGTTGGACATGACAAATATTATTGACATCAGGAACCCCGATTTCGCGATATGCGATATCGCGATTCAATCGCATCCATTGAATCGAGAATGAATCTAGACCATTGATTTAACTCCTTATCGGAGTTTCGTAGATCGGGACTTGAAGGTGTCGAGAACTCACACAGTGAAGTGGCAAAATCGCGAGAAGATCTAGGCCGTAGGATCTGGGGGAAGCACCAAGGACCAATAGCCGTTAGATATGGTGAAGATGCAAGGCAGATATGACAGTCGTGGTCTGTTGGATCAAGAGTACATGTGGCGAAAGATCGTCATGTCGCTGACTGGAAAGTCAAAGGAATGGGGTTTGATCTTAGCCATCAGATCGAGGTTTGATCTTAGCTGACAGATCAAGGTTTGATCTTGATCGTTGATCGGACTCCATCTCGGAGTCTCGGCTATCATCACTTGGAGTGATGAGACACTTCATCACAGGAACTGCGAGATGTGAATTCACGAAGAGATCTGGATCGTCAATACACCAAGATTCTGGACCATTGATCTGAGCTCCATCTCGGAGCTTCGCCTATCGCGACTTGGAGTGACGACAACCTCCATCTAAGGAACAACGAGATGCGAGATCACGAAAATATCAAGACCATCGGATCACCAAGAATGTGGATTGTTGATCTGAGCTCCATCTCGAAGCTTCGCCTATCGTGACTTGGAGTGACGAGAACCTCCAACTAAGGAACAACGAGATGCAAGATCTCGAAAAGATCTGGACCGTTGATTCATCGAGATCATGGACTGTCGATCAAGGGTCTATAAAGATCATGAGTTCACAGCGCCTTTTAGCGTAACCTGTTGTCATCGCGTATGGTCACGTGGAGGAAGGACCTAGTGTAGATGAGCTCTGCCTCAGAATTTCGGAGCTCGTGACATGGAGAGTTAAGATGTCTCATCATAGAATCTCCAAATTGCGAAAGTGCGAAACGGGTAAATAACAACAATACCCTTCTATTGGAGCTGGAAGTCACTCCTGGATTGGTTGCAAGAGCAGAGCCCGACGCCCATCAGTTTAATGTCACGATTTGTTTCAAAGTGGTGATCGAATGGAGGAAACTCAGAACAGTATCGTGTCAACTCAGAAACTAGGCCGGGCATGCACGAATGAGTGAGGTCTTGATAAAATTCAAATAGTGAGCTGTAAATAAATGGCGAGTAGGTGAAAGACTTGTATGAGAAGAGTGCAAAGGTCTATCAAAAACATCAGGTTCATCACATACTGGAGAAGAAAGCATTCAAACGCAAAATCCTTTGACATTCAAACACAGAAACTAGAGAAGACAATAATGTCACAACAAATCCTTTATCATAACAAGATTGCAATAATCCACGCGAATCCTTCGACTATGAACTCTCTGACATGAGATGAAACACAGATGGAAAAGAAGAATTGTTTGTCATAAACCAAGAAGTCTCAAACACAGATACATAACCCAGAATCTAGAATGTTTACTGAAACTTTACAATCGGGAGCTTAGCTCTACCATCGATAGATACAAAAATGGAAAAAATGCCTACATATACTCAAAACAACAACAGCAGCGGAACCAAGAAACTACTTTGAAAGCTTTGTGTTTGCATGGCTTCTGACAATTCAGCAGCCGCAATCTTTGAATAGTCGTGCAACTTATGGAAGATGCGATCGATCTTCTGACAGTTTATTCAGCGAATCGACATGCCTTAATCCAATGTAGGACTTTTTCATTATGGTGGAGACGATGTCTAACCACCACCAACCGCTTCAATAACTGCTTCTTGGGATTGAGGGCAATCTGGCCAACTCAGCGCCTTGGGATGTGAAATATTTCTCACACTGCCACCTGGAATAACTGAACGGCTAGAGGGGTAGGCATGGAGGCCAGCGCAAAGACTGGGACACATGGTAGGAGTGATGGCGTCGGATTATGAGGGCATGGAAGGAATGGCGAGGTGTGAGAAGGGTGATGGAGGATGCTTCATGGCAGAAGACATTGGACGGAAGGGAGGAAGACGAGAGATAACGAACTCACCTTTTGGTGAGGGGCTGATGTGGAGAGGAGTGGGACACATGGCACATGACAAGTGGATGGTGAGAAGGAGGGTGGACCATGCAGACCAAAGAGGGGAGGCGGATGGATGACACATGGCGGCAGGGGAAAGGTGGACTGGAAGATGACAAGACAGGAGAATGGCCCACGCTGGCTAAGCATAGAGTGGTTGAGAAGGGCGGAGTTGTTCAAGCGTCGTTGATCCAGGCGCGTTGATCCAGGCCATTGAAAGCTTCACCTATGATTCCGGACCCCCCCCCTCCACTTAAAGGTAGAAGGGTGGGGGGGGTATGGAATTACCTTTATCGTCGTTGATCCGGGCACACTAATCTGGACCGTTGGAGAGGTGCACCCCCGATTCCGGACCCCCCCCCTCCGCTTAAAGGTAGAAAGTCAAGGGGGGTCCGAAATTCAACATGCGTCATTGATCCGGGCGCGCGAATCCCAGCCGTTCATACTTGATTTTCATTTAACATAGGCGCATTCACACCAAAACTTAGGACAAATGGGTTTTTAACTCTTTCTTTCACATTCCAACCCCCTTTACAAGAAATATCGCTAACATTTGGCTCCATGGGGGATAGAGTCGTCCCTGTGATGCTCTAAGAACTCTTTTGCAGACTTAGTGCCTTTGCTGTTGGGCTATGGAGTCATTTATTGGTCTGAAAACAAAAACACCAACAATATTTACAAAACAAAACAAAAAGAGCCAACTGTGGCTCACAAAAAACATTTTTTTAAGAAATGCTCATTGACTGGGCCACTAAAAACTTCATTGCCTTCCAGATCCTGCAACCTGTAAGTGTTGTTTGAAAACACTTCGAGGATCTTGAAAGGCCTGAACCGGAGGGCATTAAATTTACTGTGTTTGCCCTTTTCCTGCCTGGGTGCATCCCACTTGAACACCAGATCACCCTGCTCAAATTCCTTCTTTTTTCTCTTCTTGTCAAAATCCTGCTTGATCTTCTGTTGATGATTGTAAGCTCTGTCCAGGGACCTGTTCTCTGATCTACTGCACTTCCACCATCTGATGAATTCTTCTGAGCACATGGTTGGGTTCTCCCTCATAGTTCTGGAGGAGATTGGCTACAGGCAAGGCAAGCTGAGTGGGGAAAATGGCCTCTATTATGTAAACCAGTTGAAAGGGTGAGAGACCCAGGGATTTCTTTGTTGTCACCCGATCATCCCAAAGAGCAAATTTGAGCTTTGAGTCCCAGGCCCTTTTATTTTCCTCCAGCAGCTTTTTGATAAGCTTGATT
The DNA here is from genome assembly GCA_032191745.1 of Picea mariana. Classification (NCBI taxonomy): domain Eukaryota; kingdom Viridiplantae; phylum Streptophyta; class Pinopsida; order Pinales; family Pinaceae; genus Picea; species Picea mariana. Next base: position 11,768 of record JASDQU010188658.1, on the reverse strand, counting down.
AGGCTTTTATTGGAGGACTTTGCCAATCCGTTTCCCTGGGGATAGTAGGGAGTGGAGTGAATCAGTGAAATCCCAAATTGTTCACAAAATTTGACCAGGGGCTCAGACCTGAAGGGGGAGGTATTGTCAGTGACAATCCTGCTTGGGCAGCCAAATCTAGCTATGATGTCTTCCAAGAGGCTGATGATTACTTTGTGAGAAGTGCTCCTGGTGGGGACAGCCTCTATCCACTTGGTGAAATAATCAGTCGCAGTGAGGATCCATCTATGCTGGCCACTTGAGGGAGGATGAACCTCTCCGATGAAATCCAATCCCCACTGCTGAAAGGGTGCCGAGACTACTATAGTATTTAATGGCAGAGATTTGAGTTGTTGTTTACCTGAGAACTTCTGGCATTTAATGCAAGCCCTGACTTCTCTGCAGACATCAGTAAACAAAGTAGGCCAATAATACCCAGCCTGGAGGATCTTGAGCGCTGTGGTCTTCCAAAAATGATGACCCCCGCAGAGACTGCTATGAAAATTGAACATCACCTTCCGGGCTTGCAGCGGGTCCAGACACCTTAATAGTATCCCCAGAGGGTCTCTCCAATACAGGGCTCGGTCAATAAGACAGTACCTGACCGATTTGAGCTTCAAAGCTCTGGCCCTACTCTTCCCTAATCCGTCAGGGGGCTTTAATTCCTGCAGAAAATACAAAATATCCCTATACCATGGACATGATGCTAGGGGTATAATGATCTGAGAATTCCCACTGGATGACTTAGCTTGCTCGTTGATGAAGTTAAGCCCCAGAGTCTTGAAATTGGATTCAGCCAGCAATCTGGCCAAACCTTGCCCCTTTACCAACTTGGTGGGCTTAATCTCTAGGTCAAACTCCAGGATCTTGGTGATCCATTTTCCCCTTCTCCCATCTATATCAAGTTGTATAAGAATGTCCTTCACAGAGGGTGAAGGGACATATGCAGTGACCTTTGAGTGCAAAACATAGATCCTGAAAGCTTTGAGAGATTTCACTAATGCATAGGCCTTCTTTTCCATGATCTCATACCTGATTTCAGCATCTCTTAATGCCTTGTTGTAGAAAGCAATAGGTTGCTCTCATTCTTGATCGTTTTTTCTGTAACAAGACTGCTGCTACAGAGTCATCGGAAGCAAATGAGAAAATCAAGAAATCTTTGGCATAATCGGGATTGATTAGTACAGGTGCCTCAATCAATGCTTTCTTTATTTGCACAAAAGATTTCCTGGATTCAGCAGTCCATCTTATTTCATGGCCCTTTCTGAGCATGGCTGTGATGTGTTTCACCAGCTTAGCAAAGTTCGAGACGAATCCCCTCAGAAAGTTAATCTTCCCCAAAAACGCCTGAACTTCCTTCTTAGACCTGGGAAGTGACAGGGCTTGAATTGCTTCCACCCTGCTTGGGTCAATCCTCACTCCTTCTGTTGACACTATGTGACCTAACAACTTTCCCTCCTGCATAGAAAACAGTGATTTCTTGGGGTTTAAAGATAGGCCATATCTCCGAAACTTCAGGAAAACTCGTTTTAAGTGGCAGCAATGCTCTTTATCAGTCTTATAGAAAACTATGATGTCATCCAGATATATCACCACAAATTGGTCCTTCTCCCTGATGAAGGCTATGTCCATGGCTCGCTGAAACGTTGCTCCCTGCATTCATCAGTCCAAAAGGCATTTTGGCATACATGAATGTGCCCCAAGGAGTGATGAAGGCTGTTTTTTCTCTGTCCTCAGGCATGAATGATATATGATTGTATCTCGAGAAGCCATCAATCATGGACATCCTGGATGCGCCAGTGACCCTCTGCAATATGTGTTCCATGTTGGGCAGGGGGTAATTGTCCTTCCTCGAACTTCTGTTCAGGTTCCTAAAATTGACACAGAGTCTGATTTCTCCACTTTTCTTTCTCACCGGGACCAAATTGGCTACCCACTCAGAAAATCTCAAGGGGACAATGATCCGAGCCTCCAGCAGCTTCTTCACTTCCTTCTCCATGACAGGTAGCAGCATGGGATTTATCTGTCTCAGCTTCTGTTTGAACGGCTTAGTCTCCTCTTTTAGCAGAATCTTGTGCTCGATAACTGATGTGTCATACGTTTTGAGATCTTTGTAGGTCCATGCAAACACATCAGCAAACTCCTTCAACAACTTGATATATTCGATCATTTTCCCCTCGGTCAAACTTCGTGACATCTTGACAAACTTTGGCTCCTCAGGTGTGCATATGTTGCATTCATCTGTGTCATCATCATCACCTGAGACCTTACCCTTTACTACCACATCATTCCCGTTGAACAATCTCTCTAACGGGATCAGTCCTCTCAGAATGTGATTTCTCGGTAGCTGAATGATCCGGTGATCAGCAATTCTATTCACAAATTCCCCAGGGTGATGGTTGTCTTCCTCTTCAGGGTTCTCATCTATGTGTATTGAGGAAAAGTCATCAATGGACTGGAGAAATTTCTCAATTTCTTGATCATCTTCAAACACCTTCCAGTGTTTGACATTGTCTGGTATAGAAGGTCTGTATTTTATTTCAATGTCAGACCCGACAGTGGGTGATGTGGGAACTTCGAGCACGCTAGCTGTGAAAGCTAAATAGTCGACCGAGGCATTTTCCTCCCTTGGAATGTAAGAAATGTTAAAATCTAGGAAGAAATTATCAACCAGGTCCCATACCTCGTTCTTGTAATTCCTGAGTCGAGGATGCTTAGTCTGATAAACATTTTTGACCTGCTGGACAATCAGCTCTGCATCCCCAAACACAACCATCTCCTTGATTCCCATTTCCTTAGCAGCTCTTAATCCCAGAACTAGAGCTTCATACTCTACCACATTATTGGTAACTTTGAATTCCAGTTTGTATGACAGAGATATGGTCTGTTGAAAGGGTGATATGAATATCACTTTGGCACCTGCACCCATACTGGAGGAAGCTCCATCAAAGAACATTTTCCAAATAGAGGTGGTTGGAGGGGAGGTATCCTGATTAAGAATGGGATTCTTTTTGATCTGTAAAGGGGTCTCTTGGGTGTTGGTGAGCTATAGTAAACTGGAGCCTAAATCAGTGTCCAAAGCATAGATGGGATGATTGGTAGGGTTGGCTTCATCACTGACAATGTAGGCTAGTCGGGCTTCTCTGTATAATCTCCTATGTTCCCCCCCAAAGACCGGAATGGTGGCATATGTGAGG
>JASDQU010188656.1:0-20017 GCA_032191745.1 Picea mariana | reverse complement strand
GTGGTTTTCTCCCAATTTGGGTTTCCACGTAAAACACTGGTGTACTGTGTATGTGTATGATTGTTCATTTGTTCATTGCTTATTTACTCTGTAGTTATTGGATAATAATGCTTCATTTATATATCACTTGGATTATATGGTTAAAAGGGATTAAATTGCTCTATTACTGATTCACCCCCCCTCTCAGTAATCCAACAATTTTGGATCACCACAGTCAAACTGTAGACGAGTTCAGAGTTTGACGTCGTAATGCGCAGTTCTCCAAAATACCTTTCCAATGGGCTATCACACACCTAAAACAGAGATCATATGAAAACGTTACGACCCCAGGAAGTTAATGTACTAACTTACCCAAATATAGCCCACATGACTTTTGGTGTTTCATCTCCTAGGGTTAGGTTTTTGGATGTCTAGTGTTTTGGCATTCATGTTTAACATAAAAATACCTTTAGAGCCTCATTGTAATCAACTTATTGCGATTGAGCATAGTCATCAAATATCTTCTCAGAGATAAAGCTGCCACCATTTTAGCGAGTCTTGCACTCTGTATTTTTACAGTCTCTTTACAATTATTTCATTAATAGAAATCAAGTATTGTTTTATTTCTCTATTTTTGACAAGTTTCATGAGTAGTTCATTGTAATTTCTCTACTTTCATTTCCTTCCGAACATAATCCGGATCAATGGTATCAGAGTAGGCTGCTCTTGATCATTTTTCAGCGCATGTCCCCGACGAGGTCCGAGTATATCTAGTTGGGTCTTGAGTTTTTCTCTCTTGATGAAAATCACTCTCTCACACCCAAGAAACCCTCTATGGTAGAAGAAAATAAAGATGGTGGAGCAGAATATTCTATTAACCTGTTGCTTGAGCAAGCTCTCACGCGACAGAGGGACAAAATAATGGAGAATTTTGCACACATTCTTCAATGCCTGATGATAGAAACAGGTGCATCTTCATGAAGAGGCCATTTTGGTGGAACCTCTCCCTTCAAGGTACAAGTTAATTTTGATATTCCCATATTTCAAGGTTAGATAGATGCGGATGCCCTAGAAAAATGGTTAAATCTATTAGAAGGTTATTTCTCTGTTCAAAATTTTTCCATAGAGGAATCTGGAATATATGGGGCCAAGCCCACTTGGGATTTTTTTTGGATGCACTCAAATAACAGTACTATCATGTTGATAACTATGAATACTAGTACATGAGATGGAACACACTGCAACAAGTGAAGAGCCAAATAGTGTTAGAGTTCACAAATACTTTCCATACCTTGCGCACCAAGTTGGGCATCAAGGACTCTGAGTAGCATCTGGTTCTAAATTACCGTGGGGCTCTGCATTGGTACATCTAAACTGAAATGGATTCCCTAAACATCATCATTGAGATTTTCCTATCGATATGCTATCAAAATCGAGCAGAAATTTAGGCACTAGAACAAATGGGAATTTGAGTCTGCAAATATGCAACAACCAAAGCATGGTAAAGATGGCCCTAACCAACAGGCTATATAAAACTAGTCCAAGACATAGGACAAAAAGGGTAAAGGGAAGACGAAGAATGACACTGTGAAGTGGTGTGACTTCCACAAAATCCCCTGGAAGAACACCGATGAATGTCGCTCGAAATAGTCATTGGTGGTCGAGGTCAAAGACATGGAGCCGAACCCTAATTAGGAATCTGATCCAGAAAATATTAAAAATATATAGATCATTGACATAGACCCCACTGCCACTATCATGACCTCAAACTAGTAGATATTAAAGAGGGGGAGTTCCTCATCCATTCATATATGTGGGTGAAGGGGACCCCGTTGCATTTCATTGTTGATAACGACAGCTATAAGAACCTCATCTCATATAAGGCTGTCAAATAGTTGGGGTTGTCGACAAGACCACACCTACAGCCATACAACATTGGTTGGCTTCACCAGGGACGATATCTCTGTGTCAGTCAGAAGTGTCACATGTCCTATGGCATCCATCCCTTCAAGGATGAGGTAGTGTGTGATGTTTCCCCTCTTGATGTCTATGATGTGGTTTTGGGCCAACCATATATGTGGAGACATCATGTTGTCTATGAGTCTAGACCCTGTAGTGTCATTATTACTCTGGGAGGTCATGTTTCTCAGATAACAGAGGTAGTTCTGACTACTGCTCCACCAAAACAGTGTCACAAGGTAATCTCTCATACTGCAAAATTCATCCTCTTCATACTCTATTCAAAGGATACACAGAAGATCGCTACAACCACTGCAACATCAACACCTTATATCCAGAAAAAATAAATTGTCAAAGAGAAAGAAGATATTTTTTATTCACTTAAAATGGTTCCTACACAATGCCCCATCAAATCCAGAGACAACAGGTTGGTGGAGCATATTCAATCCTTCCAACAACCGGTTTGTGATAGTCTTCCACAAACCAAGCAGCACAACTTATCCAACAAAGCACTCATATCACCCATATTCATATTTAGAACATGATTTCCCCTCTTCCTTGGGCATTTAATGCAATAGAGACCATTACTTCCTAAGGGGAGGATTGATCCAGGTGGATATTGGTGGCCACACACCTTTTCCAACTGGCTCATTTTGTCATTTTTTAGTTCAGTACGTTATTTTATACTTCTTTGTAATTGTGGGTTCTACACTTTTGGGCTTGCATTGATCTCTACACATCTTCCAGGTGGATATTGGTGGCCTCCCACATAATCTAGCTGGCTTATTTTGTATGTTTTCATGTCATCACATCTTGTTGTACTTCCAGGGCTGTTTTGGGCCCTAAACAATCTTATATTGGCTCACCACCATCAAACTGTAGACAAATTCATGCTTTGATGGTGTAATTTATAGTTCTTGAAAATACCTTTCCAAAGGGATATCACGTGCCTAAAATGAAGATCATATGCAAAAGTTATGACCCCTGGAAGTTAATGTACTAACTTACCCAAATGGGGCCCACATGAATTTTGGCATTCCATCTCCTAGGGTTAGGTTTTTGGATGTCTAGAGTTTTGGCATTCCTGTTTAACCTAAAAATTCCTTTAGAGCCTCATTGTAATCATATTCTTGTGAATGAGCATAGCCGTCACATCTCTTCTTAGAGACAAAGCTGCCACCATTCTAGTGAGTCTTGCACTCTGTATTTTTATAGTCTCTTTACAATTATTTCATTAATAGAAATCAAGTATTGTTGTATTTCTTCATTTTTGGAAAGTTTCATGAGTAGTTCATTGTAATTTCTCTAATTTCATTTCATTTCGAACGTAATCCATATCACTCCTCTTCTTTCATGAGGATTTTCTCCATTACTGTCTATCAATATAAGCCATTGTAAGGGATTTTAGGTAATGAACTCAGCTTGCGCAAAAGTCTGAGAATCTAGATCAGGTACTAATTACCAATTCTTCTACATAATTCATGTTATGGAAGAAGTACTCTATGTATGTTGGGTTGTGATCTGATAATACATGAAGTATTAATTGGGCTCCAAAAATTTGTTATAAGAAGCATAGTAATGTAAATATCGAGTCAAGAGAACCTATGGTTAGACTACAAAGAATTTAGCAGTGCTTCACAAGATCGATCATCCAATTTCTGGATACATATCACCTTGGAAGGATATATCATTGATTTTTCACTAAGAAAAACCATTCGTTTTCAAAAGTAGAACCTATCTTCAAAGGAGCCCGAGGAAGACTGCTCTGTGATATCCCTCTTTGGATTAAATTTTTTCTTGTAGATGAGAGGATGTTACTTGTTTCAGTGGAGATAGAATCGTAAACCCCTACACCTAAGGGGGGGGATTCGAGGAAAGTTCATGAGCCGATAGAGAAGGATTTTCAGGAGATGGGGGGCGGGTGATGAGAGAAAAATACAATAAATGAATGAGCTCTGAGGAGGGTTGCGGCAATCAGAAAGAGGTGGCAGAATCAGGTAAGAAATTTTATGAAGATATTCGATCCATCGTGGAAGGAGATGGACTATGATGGTATTTGGATGAAGGAATTAGAAATGTTATGAGAGTTGTGGAGACGTGGAAGTTTGGTCAGTCAATGGGTGAAGGAAAGTTTTGGAAAGAGAAGTGGGGGTTTTGAAGGAAGTAGACAAAATATGAGAAACTTAATAGGACCATACGAAGTAGTAAGAATAGTTACCACCTCTAAAGTAGGTGGATCATCCAAGACCTCGAAAGGAGTTACGAGAGAAGCAGAGCTCATAACACCCAAAGTTACGTGACTGTACTACGAAGTAAAATGAATCTTGCAAGATCACGTGACCCCCAGATTAAGAAACTATGTTATGACGATGAAGGACCTAAACTCAAGTTGCTTACTCTCCCAGTTCCCTCTATAAATTTGGTAAACTCTCTAATTCACATTTCTATAAGTTATGTTGCATTTAAACTATCTAGTCTGGGGATTTTAAAAAGTATTAGTCATAGTAGTGTGGCCAATACTCTAGTTATTTCACAACCAGGACCTTGAGGATTTATTTTGGTAGGATCCCCAGGTTTTCCGATGGAAACTTCGCATATTGGATCCCTCACCTGATACCCAAAATTATGGGGTAAAGGGGATGAGGATGTTGAAAAATATTGGTTCCTTTGTGAGGCCATCTAGTGGTATCATGGAACTTTGGATGTTAATACATTACTCGAGTTTCATACCACCTTGAGAAGTCGTTCATTGAAATGGTATATGAAATCCATTGAACCAGAAAATCCTCAAGGACATGTGTTCACTCTTTATCAAGTCAAACAACTGTTCATAATAGAATTCCATTTACCCTAGTCAGAAAAACAGACCCTCTTTGAGTTACAAGAGATCAAACTGAGAGATGGAGATTATGCTTGGGAGTATAACCAAAGATTCAAATATACGATAGGGAAACTGGAAAACCCCATCCATGAATACCACTAGTGAGAATGGCTTATACAGAGACTGTTATCACTAACCTAGATACCATAACCTAGTAGTGGATAACTACATTGGGGGAATCCTTAGAACATGTGATGAAAATTGAAGAAATGGTTGGCTACCCAGTAATATTAAGGGTTATGAGACTAACTGAAGACACTCATATTGTGCAACTGCAAGGTCATATTTCAACATTAACCGAAAAAATTCAATAGATGACCCTCCCTAGAGTAGTTAGACCGCAGTTATGGTGTATCAATTTCTATTTTGATGGTCATACAGTGATAGAATGTACTAGACTGAGGGGTGTAGGACCCTCTCAACACCCAATGGAACCCCCTCCAGTGGGACCGTTGGGAAGTTTTACACAAGTTGTTGCTACAGTGACATTTCTGGGCCCTGTGTAGTACCATGCTTTCACAAATCATCAAGTAGGCCAGAGTGGATAATACTATGAAATGTTTCAAAGACATGGTCACCCCCCTTGGAATTTTACAATATTAAAAAAGTATTCACCTATCCCAAATACATTTTACTATGAGTTCTATAGGTCACCTACTCATACCACCAAGCAGTGTCATACTCAGGATGCTCTCGTAGAAAGACTAGATTGGTTTTCATTTAGGTTCGATGAATATCTACAAGGATTTGGAGGAGGATGCATAGGTGGAGGAGGTTTCACAAGCAGGAGAAATGGTGGGAGAGGACCAACTCGGTGTTATAATTGTGATGAGAAAGGCATATCGTTGGAGATCGTCCTCTTCTGATACATCCTTGGTGTTCTTGTTGTAGAAACAACACCCATGCCACTAAGGATTTCCCTAAGTTGATCACGAAGTTGGAAAATTGTGCAAGGAAGCAAGGTGCCAATTTGATAAATTCTGAGCCCTAACCTTTCACTGAAGAAAAGGTACCCAATATTAATATTATTACTCAAGGAGGATCAAGGACTCACATCGATGTTGATAACCTGAATGAAGGTAAGATCTTCAAGGAAGTAATGGAAGATGTTAAATATGACCCTATTGTGAAGAACTAATTCTTTAAGGATGTTGTGGAGATCTTTAGACATATTTCTAATCCTTCATCACCGAGGGTTGAAGAAACAATCCTTGCTCTACTTCCAAACCATGCGTAAAATTTAGTTGCATAGAAGGATTATTTAGTGAGATTGCAAAAGACTATTGACTTCTAGCTCTGATTATTTTATGACATTTTGGATGATGAACAACTCAACAAGGAGTTGTGGAATATGTTAAAATGGATTATGGATGTTGAAAGGATCCCTAAGGATCCGATTGTTGTTAATATTTCGGAGAGACATATAGGTATAATCCAGAGGAGGAAGCAAAGATTTGAAAGAGAATTCAGACTAAATTCCCATATCGATGACTTTGAAATTAGTGATGTTATGCTATATTTGGGATCTGACATCAACATACTACCGAACAAAACCTGGGAAGCCATGGATAAGCCCAAGATTTTCATTCACCTATTCAATTGCGCATGGCCAATAAGTATCGTATCTATCATGTTGGGAGGACACAAAAAGTAGAAGTGGACTTAGATAATGTTAAAACACTAGCAGAATTCGAGGTCATCGAAATAATGGGATATAAGGATAAATATCCATCTCTTTTGGGTATTGACTGGGCATATGAAAATCATTCTTTTATAGATCTCAAGAATGAAATCATGACCTTTGAATCAGATGGTATGAAGGTAGACCATAATTTAGACCCTTGCCAAGGTCCTTGATACACGAACCTCGTGGAGGAGAGTATGGAAGAATATTCCTTGGATCACCTCTACACTCTAGCTACAGGGAAGAGGGAGGACTACATTAACCCTACTGCACATGGCTCAATAAGTTGGTGAATTATTCAATCTATAGGTGAACATTCAGAGGTATCTTCTGACAACTAGAAATAGGGAATATATGAAAACTTCTCAAAGCAATGCACAACTATTAGAGTTTCAAGTGGGTTGGAGAAGAGGTTATAGACTACCCTATTTACAATGGCACTTTAGATTTATGTAGCTTTCTCATTGATTTGGAGAACAAATTTGCACCAGAGCAAAGAATTCATGCACTTGATGTTGCGTTAAGGTCCTCTTCAGATAGATGGTGGGACACCCAGAAGGGTTTATTATCTTCCTGGGATGAAGAAAAATATCTCTTTATTCCCCTGCCATCGGTTACTCATCTGAATAAGGATCAGGAACCAACCAGTCAAACCTCAATTTTGGTAGCATACGATGGGTTGTCTGATCCAAGGGATCATATTGTGCATTGTATTTAGTTATGGGAAGTTGTGCAACTGCCTTATCAATTTTGGGTGCATCATTTTATTCACTCTTTGGGACAAATTCCAACTAGTTGGTATATACATGAGGAGGCTTGATGCCAAAATGCTTGTTGGGAAATCCTTCAAAGCCAGTTTTACCAAGACTTCTTATTCTCGGGTAAGTCCTCTGAAATTACTCTAGTTTTGAAACAGATTAAGAAAATGCTTTTTACTAATGAATTTAAGACTATACATCCTCCCACTGTCTATCCTATAAATGAATACCTCCTTCATCATAGACTTTATACATCCCTTTCATGAATACCTCTGACTTGTAGTAAAATATATGAAGACCCAAGAGACCTCGAAGGCATAGAAGATATTAGTCATTTGACATTTAAAGAATCAGAAGGAACTAGAGATATGCATGACACTAGGTTGGTTGATGTTAATAGCTCTTATTCTAAACCCGTAAATTTTCAAAAAATAAATATTGGGAGTGAGGACCACCGTAAGCTAGCTTTCATAGGGGATTACTGGTACAAACAGACCATGATAGAGATACAGACTCTATTATGGGAATGCGAGGACCTATTTCCTATAAGTTTTTCATAACTAAAGGGTATTAAGGGAGATTTAGAGGAGATGAGGATAGATTTAAATCCCTAATCAAGACCAGTTAAACATAGGCCATACCATCTGAACCCCAGATTCAAAGAGAAATTAAATATGGATATTGATAGGATGATGGAAGCTATGATGATTTTACCTATTGATAAGGTTGAATGGATCAATGATATCATCATAAAAACCAAGAAAGGTACAAAGGATATATGAGTTTGTGTGTACTATAGAAGCATGTATATTGCTTGTCTACATGACCCCTTTCCTACTCCCTTTAGCGATGAGGTACTGGATCAAGTAGTGAGAAACGAAGCATATTCCTTTACAGATGGTTTTTCTAGATACCACCTGGTTTGAATCGCTAAAGAAGAAAAGAAATATACTACCTTCACTACTGAGTGGGGATCATTTTCATATAAATTTATGGGTTTTGGGATCAAGAGTGCCGCAATAGTGTTCTCTTGGATCATGATTGAAGCATTATGCGACTTCATTCATAAGTTTCTTGAGGTATACCTAGATGATTGGACTATGTACATATTACTTGAGGAGCACATTAGGTTATTACAGCAGATGTTGGATCATTGCAGATAGCTATAGATTCCCCTTAATCTGAGAAAAAGGTATTTTTTGAGTTCCCTTTGGGAATATGCTAGGAAATATAATTTGTAGGGAAGGAGTGTTAATCGATCCTATGAAAGTTGCAGTAATTCTTAATTTACCTCCTCCTACTACTGTTGAACAGTTGCGGACTACTTTGGTCCATACTAGATATTACCACAGGTTTATTAGGAATTACTCAAGTATAACAACCCCTTTGGAACAAATACTAATGAAATCCGAAGAATTCTATTGGACAGAAGACTATGATAAATAATTTGACCTACTAAAAGAAAAGTTGAGTATTGCACCTATTTTAACTTATCCTAACTAGAAAATTGAGTTCCATGTGCACATTGATGCCTTTGCAGTTGTCCTAGGTGTTATTCTGACACAACCAGGGGAAGGAAATCTTGATCATCCTGTCTACTTTTCCAGCATAAAACTTTCACAGGCTAAGTCCAACTACACTACAAATGGAAGGGAAGGTTTGGAAACAGTTTATGCTTTACAAAAGTTTGGAAAATACTTTTAGGCGGTCATTTTAAGTTTTTTACTAATCACTCTTCTTTGAAGTATCTATTTAATAAACTTGTGTTAGAAGGTCAAATTTTCATATGGTTGTTTTTATTCCAAGAGTTTTCTTTTGAGGTCATTGTCAATCCTGGTAAACTAAATGTGGGGCCAGATCATTTGTCTAGACTAGAGTAGGGAGAAAGTGGTGAAGTTGTAAATGATCAGCTGCCCGATGTAGATATTTTTCGTATTGAAGCTATTCCTAATTATCTGTCAGATATTGAATTATTTTTAACCGCTGGTACTATGTCGAAGGGATATTCTGCAACTCTGAAAAGGCATCTAGTGGTTTGTGAAGCATACTATCAACTAATTACGGGCCAATTGTATAAATTGGGATTGGATAGCATCTTACAACATTGTGTGATAGACCATCAGAGACCCGATATTCTATGGAAATGTCATAGTGGAGTTGCAGGAGGACATGTTGGTGGCAAGGAAACTTCCTGGAATGAATTACAAACAATATTATGGTCGTATACGGTGTTTAAATATGCTAAGGAATATGCTCAGGACTGTGATGTATGTCAGAGAGTGGTAAATCCATATCATCATGATGAATTTCCTCTATAGCATGCTAGAGCACCAAAAGCCTTTGAAAAATTAGTTGTCGATTTCATCGGTAAGAAAAATCCCCTTGCTAAACATTAAAAGGAAAGATACATAATTACCCCAACTTATTACATGAATCGATGCGCTAAAGAGGAGGATATTCTGGATTTCTCTACAGTCACTGCAACACAATTTATTTTTTAGACTACCATTACCAGGTATGGATGTCCTTAGATCTTGACTAGTGATAAAGGAGCCCATTTTATGAATGAGACTATCGTGACCCTTACAAGAGAATTTATTATTTAACATCATAAGAGAAATACCTACCATATGCAAGAAAATGGAACAGTGGAATCATTTAATAAAATATTGGATATGAGGCTAACTAAAGTCTATTGAGAAAATTGGGATGACTGGGATGAGTGAGTTCCATATGTGTTATGAGCTTACAGGACTACCATGAAGACATTAAACATGTATACTCCATTTCAACTAGTATATGGCAGAGACGTTGTAGTACCAGTTGAGTTTCTCACCCGAATTTTATTCATTGCGCAAGCTACTAATATGATAGATGATGAATCACTTGTTGTGTGGGTCGAAGAACTGATGGAACTTGAGGAATCTAGATTCTTAGTAGATTTTCATTAGACTATGGAGAAATCCTGACAAAATGCCTAGCATGATCACCATATATGGTGTAAATCATTTGTGCAAAGTGATCTCGTCCTATTATATGACAACAAGTATCATAAACATCTGAGTAAGCTATAGATGCATTGGATACAACCTTTTATTGTTGCGGAAATCTATGAATCTGGAGCTATCAGATTAGCATAAATCAATGGAATTCTTCAACCATGACAGGTGAATGGCACACACTTGAATCCATACTATTATAATTCATAAGTACTTATTTATTATTCTCTTGTTCATGGGAGTGAGTGTAGTAGGTAGGATTTCCAGTTCTGTCTTTGTTTTCTATTTCCATCAACAAAATGGTGGTGTGTCCAGCTATAACTGGGTTTAGAAGTCTAGTGGTCATTTTCATGTCATCAAGTTTGGATATCCCATTTGTGGTCAAGGAGGTCTACCTCAATATTTGTATATTAAATGTTTCCCTTGGTCGAATTTTGTGCCTTGTCTCTCTCATTTTGGAAGTTAAATTTCATTGGTACTTTTTCATTTTTCGTCTTGTCATTCCCAGTTAGAATCATTTAAAACTCACCAACTATTAGTCCTTTTCTGATCAATTTCTGGTGTGGAATTACTTTTTCATTTCCCTCACAACCCCGTTACCCATTTTCTGTTCCCATCCTTAATTTCGCAAATCTCCTTTGGATTTCGTCACGTTCAGGGATCATCTATGAATTTAATGCTAAGTTGTTTCTACATTGCCACTCTTAATGCATGTCAAGAATTCCAATTCTCTCATGTTTCTTGTGTAATCCCCATTGCCCGATGACCCAATGATTATTGTATTTTCATCCAATCACTTTCACATTTCGCACTGGATCCATTTGAAAAACATGTGAGATTGTATCCATGACTTTGTCCACCTATGTTGTTTGTTTACCAACGCCAACATGTTTTAATGGTTCACATAGTTGGTTAGGGGTTCCTCCCCAAAACCACTATTCCATTGTATTTTATTGATCCATGGGTCACCATCCAAGGATATTTATATGGGAAGGTCGAACAAACCAGGTTGGCCAATCTCGATTTTACCGACGCTACAAAATACCTACACATGGCCGTCCAATCATTTATGTATTGTGTCACACTGCTAGAATTTCAATCGAAGTGGAAACCAATATTGCTATCGGATTCCACATGGATGTATATTTGTGACCTACTAGTCTTCGACACTATTGGTGAAGTTTCCCACTACACGAAGTTCCCTATCAATAGAGTGCACACTGATGCCTTATGGTTATATAATTCCTAACCAATCCATGTGGAGAATATCCATAAGCTCATGGGTCTATCTATGGAAGGGTAGGATGTTACAAGTGGATTTTAGGGCCTAGAGAAACACGATCAAAAGAAGGGGGAGCTTAGTCTTTATGAGGGATATGGAACTAAATGGGGAGTTTGCAGAGCACAAAATGCACGATAATGGATGAACAAGTCTACAAGTCCTTCTACCTTATTGTAGGGAAATTAATGTGGAATTACACTAAAAACAAGTGTACTCTTTATTCCATCATCGTAGAAGAATTTAGTAAGAATGGTGCATCATTAAATTGGTGTAGATATTTACTCACTGAAATGTTATAGGATTTCGCAGTTGTGCACGACAAAAAGGGGTACTTCATTGACAAGTATTTATTGGTAGAATTTTCTATGTGTAAATTGCAGTCGCTGGTGGTTCACAATGTCTCCCATTCTGTCAATGGTCATTTCACCGAGCATTTCGACCCATGGAGTAGTCACACTACTCGTAGCAACTCAACTGCTCACACTGCAGCCTTCCTGTAGTGGTACAATGAATTCATCTTTGTGAAAAAGTGGCCATGGATTCCATAGTCATTACTCAATCGACATACCCAAAACATTTGGCTTGGAATGAACCATGATTACACTTTCATTTTACCACTTGAGGTTGATCCAACACTCTTCCATTTTATTTGGATGAGTATTTGTTAAACAAATAAGACGTTGCAATGTTGGTTTTTACTGTCAAATGAAATAGGTCAGTTATCTCATACATGGTGTCTTCTCTCACGCAACAATTTTCTCTACCAAAAAAATTGGATGTCGAGACTAGTTCAACAAAAGGGGATTGATCACCTTCTAGTTCAGAATAAGGGGTAGATTAAGGGGAAGAAGAAGTGCTACCATGGCGAGCTATTCCAATCCCTTTTTCTTCCATTCCATACAATGCAATGATAACGGGTAAGCAATTATGTGAGGTCATGACTTCTATATTTCCTTTAAAGAAGCAGTGCACTGGTTCCCCCTCTACGCCTTTGACCAAACCTATCATCACAAAGAACACCCCTCTATCATCACTTCCACCCTCGACACACACCACTTCCACTCCACTTCGCTCCACTACCCCCATTCCTGCTAATGTCTCAATTATACAAATGAGTGATGATCCCCCAAATCCACTAAAATCTACCCTCATCACTAAAGAAATCATCACTCCACCAACCCCTGGCCAACCCAACCTGGATATTGTGGCCATTGCATATAGTGACCCCTTTGTCACTACAAAAGAAGTTTTGGCCCCCAGTTGTCCATTTTTATGCAAGTGTCCCAAGTTCCAATTCCCCCTAGTCTTTACTAGTTTGACATGGTTTTGTCACATATTACCCACCCCCCTGATTTCATTGTTGGTATTAACATTCAAATGTCCTCCACTTCTCCCTAAGGCCTGCAGGTTTTGATCCCCATTTACACCTAGCCCCAAATGTTCATCCATATCGGGCTAGAGACACACATTCCAATGGACCAATATCTAACATCACAAGTTCCTCTAGATGACCAGGATGATGCTCAATCAACTCATAGCATGACTTCTTTCAAGGAAGAAAGTGTGCCAATGTTGCAAGACCCACAACATTTTTGTGAAATTTTAGAAATGTTCCTTTAGCACACTGATGTGGTGACATACGTTCCTCTTTAGCTTTAGGATCATCTTGTGCATAGTCTTCACACTATTTCACTAAGTCTTGGCAGTGTTGGTACCCCCATCTTATCGAAACATTCAATTGCAAGAGGCCAGCCCCTTTCTTCAAGGCTACCCTTGGATCCCTCTATTCTTTCTAGGGATCTTTCCTCATGGGATACACCATAGATCGTACATCTAGTACGTGCTTCTGTTGACCAATTGGAATAGTGGATTACTATTTTTGAGCAATCTAATGATGAGTTCCAACAACAAGCACATCCGTTGAGAGAGGTCCTCAGTACAGTTACCTCTGGAGTGGAATTCAAGCATGGATTACATGTTTAGGATGAATCTGCAGTTGTGGTCGTAGCAGAAAATTTTGCATAATTCTATCCATCTTTCCTATAGATCATTCCTAAGCTTCTCAAAGATATCAATCCATTTTCACCACCACAAAAAGTTGAGCTAATTGTTGGTGCATGGTCATAGTTGGCTGCAAAGACAGAAACCCTGCAAACAAATTTAGTTGCATTCAAATTGAAAAAGAAAGAGCAACCCAGAGAGCTTCTCCAAAATATTAAACATGTAGTCAAGAAGGGCCATATTGTTAAGTCCTCTCTTCATGCATGAACTGATGACTGTTGATGTCTCTTTGACATGGTCAGTGACTGGGTTGGATTGATAGAACATCACAACAAACATATTGAGACATTGTGCATTCAATTGAACAAAATGAATGTGGAAGACAAAGAAATCATTGATCCAATTGAGAAGGAAGCCAAGTTTGGAGCAATCCATAATGAAGATCAATGACTCAATACCCTCGATGAATCTGCTCATGCTGCTAAGAAAGATATCTTCAGTTTTCGACCTAACATGCAGGAAGAGTACATCCAACTACAACAAATTGATTCCATTTCCAACATTGAATAGATGAATCTTTTGGCTACTAAGCTGGATAAACCTAGTATGACCACTACTCAAGAATTTGTTGCATGAGCCATAATATTAGCTCAAAAATGGTAGGATCTTGTGGACCACTACAATAGTTTCCGTGAGTATTCCCTTTCCATTGCACCAGAGTTGGTCCCTTCATTTGAATGAGACCACAACAAAACAACGAAAGGTTGACTCGGGACGAGTCAAAGATTGTGGTCGGGGAACGTTGGGCCCTTCATTTTGGAGGAAGTTTAGTTTTGCAAAAGTATCATAGTTTTGTGGAAAAGCGTA
Organism: Picea mariana; assembly: GCA_032191745.1. Taxonomy (NCBI): domain Eukaryota; kingdom Viridiplantae; phylum Streptophyta; class Pinopsida; order Pinales; family Pinaceae; genus Picea; species Picea mariana. The sequence goes on along the minus strand of JASDQU010188656.1, from coordinate 5,607 downwards.
GCAGGGTAGTAGAAGGCTAGAAGTAGTGAAAAGTATTTATGAGGAGAAAAAAATCTAACTGCAAGTGCGCCAGTAGTAGAAACAGTTCATGTACCAGCTGGATCAACAAGTGGAAAGATCTAGAAGCTTCGAGCACATGCAGAGCGGAAGAGAAATCAAGAAAAGATAATAACATACTTAAGAAATCAAGAACCACTCGAGGAAAAGCCATAAATATGGGAATATTCAATGCAAAATGGTTTCCTAATTTTTGAGTTGATGGGTTTCCTATTGGTTCAGTAAATTTAGATGTATTTTTCTATTATCAAGAGTTGTAGATTATTGTTCTTATTTTTCCTGGTCGCTCATCTTCTCTCATGAATCTTTTCGCCATTACTATTTGTTGTGATAATCCATTATAAGGGATTTTCAAGAATGAATTAGGCTTGCACAAAAGTCTGAGAGTCCATATCGGTTACCTAATTACTGATTCTACTACATAAGTCATGTTATGGAAGAAGTACTCTATGTATGTTGGGTTGTGATCTGATAATATATGAAGGATTATTCAGGCTCCAATTTTTTTTTATTATGTGTATGAATGCTTGATCTCTTTACTACACACTCCATCATGGTTTTTGTAGTTGATAGTTGCAATAATGTTTAACAAGATTCTGTGATGTATGTGTTTATATTTATACTACACAACATGGAATATTTGATGCATTTACTGGTTTAAGACTTATGATTATTTGATCTCTCCACTTTCAAAGATATTTCTTTATTTTATTGTGATATATCTTATGGTGTGTCCTTGTTAACTCACTTTATCATTCTTAAGTCTCAGTTTCACTTTGGGTGAGACTGCCTTCCCTTACGAAAGGTTGAATATGCCAGCGCTCTTAGAGTATAATGGTACATTTGTTCGTAGCCTCCAAGAACCTCGGTTTCCAATTTTGTGCCAAGTGTTGTGGGTGGGAAATCCCTCCTATGGACTAGAACTAAGGGTTTTATCATGCATGCAGAAATGACCTAAAGATTCTTACTTTTTACCATCATCCCATGCCTAAACCCCCATTATTCATATGTAAATACAAGGCTCAAGAGATTAAGTTGACGTACCTTATTTTTTGTGTTTAATGTCGATCCCTTTTCGTACTTGGTCGTTCTTTGACTACAAATCTCCTCCCAATGCTGACCTACATTCACTAAAGAAAAAAAAAGAACTCCACATGCATTTGATCTATGAACTAATGGGTTAGAGATTTAATCAATCATACAATCCATATTCCAACAATGACAATCTCATATGGCAGGACGGGAAAATCAATCCTTTTATTAACTTCACAATGATACTTTACAATGATGAAGTTGGCTACTACTCCTCGATCCTAGTCCTGGGCTCTTTTTCCAATGTCTTCCAACTGCTTTGCTCTATACTTCTCTTTACACAAGGATGGCTAAAGGTTGAGACAAAGGGAATGCTTAATCGAGTATAGTTTCTTTACTATGATTCTCCTCCTTTCAAATGGGACCCCTAACCCTTCTTTTATAGGCTGGAAGAAGCTAGGTATTTGGTCGAGTGACCGGCCATGCATGGTCGAAAGGTTTAGTTAACTTACCTAAAGCTATGTGTTTCGTCATCAACTTTCATTTTTCCGTGCTTTTGTAGGTACATGCGGGTTGTCTTGGGTCAACTAGTGTGTACACGCACGCAAAAATGGAGTAGGGTGCATGGGTTTTTATAAAAGGGGTTTTTAAGAAGAGTTGTTCAGCAATGTTTTGGCAAAGAAGGAATCTGAGATGGCCTAATGCCAGGTAAGCACGTCTGGTGTAAATTAGGGTTATAATAGATTCCCCCTAATGTGTGAGGTCAGAAGATCATCTGATGGTTGAAATACATTAATAATCTTCACCGATGTTTCGAACAAGTGAGCCCAGGGACCAAAAATCGGAAGGTGTCATCTGCAAAATAATAATTGTCTCATCGAGGAAGGTATACCCATGCTCAAGATAAAATAAAATCCTGGATACCAATCAAATACACTATAGATCCATGTCATATAACTATATAAAGTGTATCCGCGAGCAATACACAGTGGAGCTAAATCTCAAAATCAAAAAGATATACATATAGAGTATCCATCTTCTAGAAGATGATAAGGCCTGATGGCTAGAGATGAGGTCTTTAGAGCTAGAGAAACAACTTCAAAATTTTCAAAACTCGGGTAGGAGTGTAATATGAGTGTACAACTTTTCTACCCAGAGGTCTTCGACGGCTCGTCGGTCATGGACTAGAGAATCTTGATGATCAGACTGAAGGCTTCATTGATTTCGAACAAAGACTTGATTGGAATTTCGGGATGGCTGGGCATGAGGGAAAGAGACAAACTACAGAGGGGATGACTCAGGCTTGGTAAAAACTTCCCTTGGAAAATAGCACAACAAATGATGAGACTCAGGCAGCATGGCATTAACATAAGTTTACGAGGCAGGAGGTAATGCAAACTCTCCATATGTTTGGAAGAATAACCAAGCGGAGGAGGACACAACTCAATGTAGCGAGAACAACTTCCTAAGGTCATATTAAATCCCAAGGTTTGATAAAAAAACTGACAGATGTGCTTCATCCAAGGGCGACTCATTGTGCTTCCAATATAAAGAAAATACTTTTTCCTTCCTCTTTTTCGGGTATATTTGATTTTTTTGTCTTTTTCAGTAATTTTGAAAAAAGAATAAAAGAATTTTATGTTACAAAGGAGGGATGAGTGTTGCAAACATACAAGTTCAAGGCGTAAGGACAAGACTGATGTTCAAAGTAAGGACACTCAGGAAAAATCCCTCCTGGGGCCAAAGGTGTCAGGACACAGAGGAAAAGTGCTACAGGGCTTGGTATAAGGCATGTTGTAGATGGTTTAGTTGAGAGAAACATGGAGCCGGCATTAGATCAGAGATGCAGGTATGCAAATGCGATTAATAAGACACATAATGGTAACTTCCTTTGATGTGAGTTTAACGAACCCAGAGAAGGTAAGCTCAGCAATTTTTCATAGTTAGAGAGTCTGAAAAACGTAAAAGGAGACTCCACTAGGGTACCTTTTTTTAGAAGGTAGTCTAGTCGGTTCGAAAAGGGGTAAAATAGCACTGACAAGACGTCTATTCAAAACCATTTTAATGAGTGTGATAAAGACAAGATCACTCGGCCATTTTTTCATTTTTAAGGAGTCTGAAAAAAGATTAACTATGGACTCTGTTAGGAATGTTCTTCTGAACCATTTTAACGAGTGTGAAAGAATAAGGTCACTCGACGATCTTTTCAGTTTTAGGGAGTTAAAAAGAGCTTAACTATGGACTCCATGGGTTTTCTTTTTCATAAATTTAGTCCCTCAGGCCCGAAAAAGGATTAAAATTATGCCTGAGAATACTCTTCCAGAGATTCGAGGCCTCTAGAGTATACATTTGTTCGTACAGTTGACCATCCAGACCGAAAAAGGGGTAAACTATCACCGTATAGACATGACTTCAAATTTCAGTTTAACGAGCGTGAAAGACCACAAGATCACTCAGAAATCTTTTCATGTTTAGAGGGTTTGAAAAGGGCTTAAAAGAAGACCCGTGGGGGCTACGACTCATGTATGCAAATGGTTCAAGTAGAGCCTGCTGCTAGGCTCAGACCAAGAGTCTCTTTGATAGTCAACTTGGAAAGTCTCCCAAAAGGGAAGAAAACACAAACCATGGAACAAGTCCTCTCGCAGTATAGAAACTGTAGTCATGGCTTCAAGGATAGCCTCATCTAAAGGCACTTCAAAATATGAGAAATCATGCAAATGAGGGTCGACAATCCCAAAGGGTGAAATAAACTAACCATACTCCATGTGACAATGGAAGGTCTGGCCAAGACTGGTAGAGTCTATCAGTAAAGAATCACGAGCACGAGGGCTTGAGGATCTACAAACAATGAGATCAGACTTAGAAGGATACTCAAGCCCAATTGGACCAAGAGAGGGAAGCAAGGCCTCCCATGCCCCCATTGGATAAACCAAAGGATCAATTGTTGAGACCAAGTATCGAGAGGGAACACATGATTGCATCGATTCCTGCTCAGAAGCAATTGAACACTGAGGATAAGACGCCACATAATTAACCCGTGGCAAGGTAGAGTCTACACGAATGCTAGGAACATATAAAGGGGTAGTCTAAAATAATGCGGAATTAGGATGGTGATTATCAGATGCCAGCTGGTTGATAGTGAAAATGCTTCCATTGTGAGGGAAATGCATCACCCAAAAGAGCATAGACACTACAACATTCATAGCATATACATAATCACACCCGAGAAGCATATTGAAATCTAACGGGCCTTGCACCACTATAAAATCAACAAGGACAATATTCCCTCCTAATGAGATAGGCAACTGAGGAAGAATCACCAAATATTCACTAGGACGTCTGTCAAAAGCCAACAACTCATGCAAAGCAGACACAAGCTTGGGAGATCCCAAGACTTTTCAAACCGAGGAGGATAAAATACTTGTAGAGGCTCCCTCATCCACAATACATCGATAAATGTTTGTTGAATTAACTTCAACCCTTATTTGAAAAGGTGTGGCAGAAGGAAGATGAGGCTCAACAAGGTCATTCCAATCAAAGGAAACCATCCTAGGGCTTGGAGGGGGTGTGCTTGGAATGAGCAGAATGCCCCCTTGTTATGAAAGTATTGAACTGGAAATGCTTAAAACATTGTCGGTAGACATGTCACTCCCCAAAAGAAGAGTGGGATCATCCGATGACTTCATCAGCATGACCATTTTCGCAACCAATGGCTGAATAGGTTGCGGGACTACATGGTCTAAAGGNAGACACTACAACATTCATAGCATATACATAATCACGCCCGAGAAGCATATTGAAATCTAACGAGCCTTGCACCACTATAACATCAACAAGGATAGTCTTCCCACCTAATGAGATAGGCAACTGAGGAAGAATCCCCAAATATTCACTAGGATGTCTATCAAAAGCCAACAACTCATGTGAAGTAGACACAAGCTTGGGAGATCCCAAGACTTTCCAAACCGAGGAGGATAAAATACTTGCAGAGGCTCCCTCATCCACAATACATTGATAAGTGTTTGTTGAATTAACTTCAACCCTTATTTGAAAAGGTGCGGAAGAAGGAAGACGAGGCTCAACAAGGTCATTCCAATCAAAGGAAACCATCCTAGGGCTTGGAGGGGGTGTGCTCAGAATGAGCGGAATGCCCCCTTGTTCTGAAAGTATTGAACCAAAAATGCTAAAAACATAGTCGGTAGACATGTCACTCCCCAAAAGAAGAGTGGGATCATCCGATGACTGCATCGGCATGACCACTTTCGCAACCAATGGATGAATAGGCTGTGGGACTGCATGGTCTAAAGTCACCTCACCTCACAAAAGAGGAGTGGGATCAGCCGATGATTGCATCGACATGACTACTTTCGCAACCAATGGATGAATAGGCTACGAGACTACATGGTCTAAAGGCACCTCACCCCCCAAAAGAGGAGTGGGATCAGCCGACGACTGCATCGGCATGACCACTTTCTCAGCCAATGGCTGAATAGGCTGAGAGACTACATGGTCTAAAGG
>JASDQU010188655.1:0-20464 GCA_032191745.1 Picea mariana | reverse complement strand
AATTAATAATCTAGAATATTTGATAAATAAATGTAGACTTGTAGAGATACATTATTGTTGTAAAAGATATGACTCTAGAGAGGTGTCGTATATTAGGCTCTAAATTAGGAGATTTGTTTTAAGATTGTTAAGATAGCATTTATTGTAAATGGACACTTGTTTATTTAATAAGTGATCCATATCTTAAGTTTGTTAGGACTTTTAGCTTATATATAGATCATTGCAAGAGTATTGAGTTGTTGGGATGTAAACTCTTGCAATGTTTCTTACGTAATTTCTTTTCCTATTAATAAAATTGTGTGTCTGAAGACACTTTGGCCATTAGATCAACCACCTGTGTTGAGTTGTCAAAGGATTAGTTTCAAGTGAAGATTTGAAGATCGAAGATATCTGGGAAAAGATATGGATAAAGAAACAGTGTCATCATTGAAATACAAAGCAAGTCAAATAAATAATATGTGTGCAAGGTTGTTTTCTTGATGATGGGATCTTTTTATAAATTGTTATGATTTGGTATATCAATAGTTAGGAAGTGAATTTCATTTTGAGTTTTTTGTAGAGATTTTCTTTGAGGTGTCCTTGATTCTCATATTTGAAACCATGTACATGTAACTGATTTTGAAACTCTATATATTGGATAATATAGATGAAGAAAGGGTTGGATCCCTGGTTGCCTTAAATATTTTATCTTATATAAGTGTTCGGATCAACCTTATCTATGAAAAGATTCCAGTTGTTAATGAATTCATTAGTTGGTGTGTATTATTCTATTTTGTTTATCATTTCTAAGTATCCACCTTGAACACATTATTACTATTGAATGATTATATGGTTGCATGTATGTGCTGAGAGGGTTTATATATTTTTATAGTTCAATATTCACCACATGTTTGTTTAAGATCCTTTAAATCTGGTTCAGAAAGGATTATTAAGTTTGAGATTTGTTCTTCTACTGGTTAATTATATCAAAGAACAGATTGCTCTTTTATGATTATCGGTCTTGTTGCACTTCTTCTTCTTCAACACATACCCTAGTCTCACGTGGCTCAACTAGTGGTTTTGTTTACCTAATCTGCTACACATAGAGAAGAGATCTTGACAACTTATTCTTTAATCCCCTTTAATATCAAGAGTGTGATCCCCCCAACTCTTAAAATTATTTTGATTTTAAACTTTTGAAATAAGATGTACTAGGATTGTTCCTAAATAAGTCTAGGGATAACTTCTAGCGCTAACATATTTTGGAATCTTTGTTGGGGACAAAACGATGAGATTTTCTCTGGGTAGAACGACATGATACAGATCTAGTTGTAGATGGTGAAAATATAACTAGGAAGAATTGACTGCATATATTTTCACATGTTGAATCCACATTAGACACTTTGGATCTGAAGAGAAAGGGGACTAGAGCCCATCCAGAATCCCCCAATGTGCATGTTGTTTCATATCCTGAGAAGATCCTCAAACAATCCAAATATCTTTAAAACTTAGAGTCTGAAAATTTGTTTATTTTACCTCCTACTAAAGGATCTACCTCGGGGAAAGAGGAATTTGTTGAACTTGAGTCTTTTTACACACCCTATCCTAAGAGTAGGATTGAATTTGAATAAATCTTTGAATTCCCTGAAGTAATAGAGTTCCTTCCTTTGGAAAAAATCTTAATCCTTGAATAAGTTCAAGAAGAGAAACCTAATCTTAACCTCCAAGTTAATATCCTTTCTACTGAAAAACCTACTGAAGATATTCTCCAGTTCTATCCTAAGATTCAATTGGTGAATATTCCTAATCTATCATCACCTCAATCACCACAATCCTTACATACAAATCAACCTTTAGGTGGTCAAACAATGGTTGGTGAAGCACCTCCGAACCCAATGGATGCTATCAGGGCTGCACGATAAGCACCTTTGGTATTACCAAATAATCTTCATCCTCTCCCAACAACTGATTACATGAAGTACCTTCCAAGGTTTGACAATGAAGGGGAAACAACTGCAAAATAGCATTTAACTGCTTTTTATTCCTTTGCTGATAATTTCCAAGTGGATTATGATGATGTGTGGATGATTATTTTTGTTCAAAGTTTAGATGGATAAGTGAGGAAGTGGTTTAGAAACATCAGAGCCAAATCTATTACCACTATCAAAGACCTTGATTCCACCTTTTTGAGAAAGTGGGGAGATAAGAAATATGATATGTATTACATGACAAAATTCAATAATCTTTGAAGAAACAATGGTGAATCTATCTCTGAATTTTCTCATAGATTCATCAGATGTATCAGAAAATACCAGATGATATCAGACCAGCTAAAAGGTTAGCCAAAGTTACTTATGCTAATGCTTTTGATGCTGATTTTTGTTTGCTTGTTAGGAAAATAAGATCAACCACTCTGGCTGATATGAAAGATTCAAATATTGAAGTTGAATCCAATATTATAGTATCTGAACAACTGAAGAAGACATAAGATAAGGGAAACTTAAAAGAATAATATAAGTCTTCAACATCTAATACTAAAAATCGGAAGATTTCCTTGGAGGAAATGGCAAGAAAGATGGAAGAAATGTAATATGAACTGTTCAAACTCATATTGGAGAAGCATAAATGGAATGAAACTCAATAAGGAAATCAGAACACAAATCCATACAGAAGTCCTTATAACCCTCAAATCATGCAGAGGGATAAAAAGAATAATGATGATCAAAAAATTCAGACCCCTCTGCAAAATAATTACATTGAGGAAAATCAGGAAGTTGAAGATGCAGACGAAGATCTGGATATTCATTTATTTGGAGATGAAATTTCTCTCGGTCACCTAACACATAATGAATATGAATATTCATTGAGTTCATAGGACGTGGGAATTCCATATGCTATGCTTTTTAATATAGAACAAAAAGGGTGCAATATTAGATCCAAATGTATCCCTCAGAAAGAAAAATATGTTCTTCAGAAAGACAAACCTGCTCCTCATAAGGAGAATCCTATTGTCCCAGCAGTACATGCATGCAAAAAAGTCCCCGAGAAAAGAGAAGTACAACCTGCTATTGTTGTGGTGGGAAATCCCCTTTCGGACTAGCAAATAGGGTTATATTATGCATGCAAATATGACCAAAGGAAACCTACTTTCTACCTTCATCCTAGACTTAATCCCCATTTCTTTTCAACAAATACATGGTTAGACCAACATACCTTGTTCTGGATGTTCGATGTCGATCCTTCTTCACACTTGATCACTTATTAGCATCTCTCCTCCCAAGGATGACCTGCATACAAAACAAACAACAAACTACACATGCATTTTACCTACAGACTAATGGGTTAAAGATTCAAACATATATCTACTAAAATATGAAGAACTCATATAGTGCGAAGGGAAAAGCATTCCTTTATTATTAACTTTAATGAATCAACTTACAATGTCGATATTGGCCACTGCTCCGTGAATCTTGATCCTGGGCTCCTCTTCAAATGTCCTCTAACTTCTTTTCTTTGTATCTCTTCTTGCACAAGGATGGCTAAAGGGTTGGGACAATGGGAATGTGAAATTGGGCAGAGTTTCTTTACTCTTATTCTCCTCTTCCAAATGGGACCCCTAACCCTTCTTTTATAGGCTAGAAGAAGCTAGGTATTTGGACAAACCCTCATCCATGCATGGCCAGGAGTTTTAGTTAACTCACCCAAAGATATGTGTTCCATCGACAAATTTCATTTTTTCATGCTTTTGTCAATCCACGCAGGCTATTTTAGGTCAGCTAGCATGTACACACATGCAGTAATGGAGTAGGGTGCATGGGCCCTTATAAAAGAGGTTTTTTAAAGAGTTGTTCAATAGTGCTTTGGCAAAGAAGGGATCTGAGATGGCCTGATGCTAGGTAAGCATGTATGGTGAAAATTAGAGTTATAATAGATGCCCCCTAATGTGTAAGGTCAGAAGAGAATCTGATGGCCAAAATACATTACCAATCTTTACTGATGTGCCGAACAAGTGAGCCCAGGGACCAGGAACAGGGAGGCGTCGTCTGCAAAATAACAAATGTCTCACCAAGGTGGGCATACCCATGCTCGGGATAAAATAGAATCATGGCTACCAATAAAATACATTGTAGATCCATGTCAAATAACTATATAAAGTGTAGCCGTGAACAATACACAGCAGAGCTACATCTCGAAATAAAAAAGATATACATATAGAGTATCCATCTTCTAGAAGTTGATACGGCCTGATGGCTAGAGATGAGTTCTTCAGAGATCGAGCAACAACTTCAAAATCTTCAAAACTCAAGGTAGTAGTGTAATATGAGTGTACGACTTCACTACCCAGAGGTCTTTGATGGCTCGTCGGTCATGGACTAGATAATCTTGATGATCAGACTGAAGGCTTCATTGATTTTGAACAAGGACTTGATTGGACATTTAGGATGGCTGGGTATGAGGGAAAGAGACAAATTGCAGAGGGGCCGACTCAGGCTTGGTAGTAACTTCCCTTGGAAAACAACACAAAAAATGATGAGACTTAGGAAGCATGGAATTAATTATAAGTTTACGAAGCAGGAGGCAACGCAAACTCCCCATATGTTTGGAAGAATAACCAAACAGAGGAGGACACAACTCTATGTAGCAAGAACAACTTCCTAAGGTTGTATTACATCCCATAGTTTGACGTACAAACGGATAGATGTGCTTTATCCAAGGGTGACTCATTATGCTGCCAATAAAGAAAATACTTTTCCCTTCCTCTTTTTGGGGTATATTTGATTTTTTTTGTCTTTTTCAATAATTTTGGAAAAAGAATAAAAGAATGTTACGTTACAAAGGAGAATTGAGTGTCGCAAACATACAAGTTCCAAGTGCACAGAACATAGGGATGTTCAGGGAAAAGAGACATATGCAAGAAAAGGACACTCGGAAAAATCCTCCAGGGGCCAAAGGTGTCAAGACACAGAGGCAAAATGCTACAGGGCTTGTGTATAAGGCATGCTTTAGATGGTTCAGTTGGGAGCAACATGGAGCTGGCATTAGGCCAAAGACACGGGTATGCAAATGCGATTAATAAGACACACAATGGTAACATCCTTCGATGTAAGTTTAATGAGCCTAGAGAAGGTAAGATCGGTGGTTTTTCATATTTAGAGAGTCTGAAAAAACATAAAAGGAGACTCCATTGAGGTAACTTTTTCGAAGGTAGTCTAGTTGGTTCGAAAAAGGGGTAAACTAGCACCGACAAGACATCTATTCAAAACCATTTTAACAAGTGTGATAAAGACAAGATCACTCAGCCATTTTTTCATTTTTAAGGAGTCTGAAAAAATCTTAACTATGGACTCTGTCAGGAATGTTCTTCTGGACCAATTTAACGAGTGTGAAAGAATAAGGTCACTCGATGATCTTTTCAATTTTAGGGAGTCTGAAAAGAGCTTAACTATGGATTCCATGGGGGTTCCTTTTTTGTAAATCTAGTCCCTCAGGCCCGAAAAAGGGGTAAAATGATACATGAGAGTACTCTTCTAGAGAACTGAAGTTCCATAGAGTATAACTTTGTTCGTACGGTTGACCGTCTAGACCGAAAAAGGGGTAAACTACCGCCGAATAGATGTGACTTCAAATTTTAGTTTAACAAGTGTGAAAGGCCACAAGATCGCTTGGCAATATTTTGATGTTTAGAGGGTCTAAAAAGGGCTTAAAAGAAGACCCATAGAGGTTACTTTTCTCAGTTAATTCAGATGATATCGAAAAGCATAAATGTAGTCTCGTCAGATGTTGCTTTCAGATCTCAAAGCGAGATTGAAAAACAACAAAGTTAGCTCATGATTGACACTTTGTGGGTCGATGACGGGTATCTCCTTGGGGGAGTAGTATGCTCTAACAAAAACATTGTCCACGACGCCAAGGGTTCTAGAGATATTTATAGGTACCGTTTCAGCGACACTTGTCATATTACCCTTGGCATAAATATCATGAATAGCCAAAGGATTGATAGGAAAAGACCTATATCCCATCATAGTCAAGGTGAATTCTCCAGCTTCGATTTTTCTTAACACTGGGAGGAAGTATGATCAGTGATGAAGATCTTCCCAGGGTTTGTCTGGACTAGTCATTGCCTCAATTATAGCTTCATCAGTGGGCAAGACTAAGTCCAATGAATCAGTGTGAGTGAGAGAACCCTGAGCCCAAATAGGCTCTAGAAGTGGATCGAACTCTTGTGTGGGAGTTGGATTAGTGTTGGTTGAAGCTTGTTGGAATAAAGAGTACGCTACGTCAGCTACGGACAAGGGCATGGACATGCCCGGGTGCCCTGTCGCATCCATCATGGTCAATGGGGAAGGAATTATCCATGGATCGTCGAAGTATGTCGTGTGAAATGACGAAACTTGAAAAATATCAACCTTATGGTGATTGGATATAAACTTGATATCGCCTTGAGGGGGCGGGTAATCGAAGGTACCCATCAAAGATGGGCACAAGCCAACCCCTACGTTGATTACACATGGTTGAGGATTATCGATCATCGGGACTGTGGATGCCCCCATGAAGGGTCAGGTCTAGAGAAAGACAATTGATCGATGGTCACTATCTGGCCCTCGTGTGGAAACAACAAGACCCGGAAAATTGTAGCAACCATAGCTTGCATGGCATAAGTCTAACTCCTTCCTAACAAGAGGTTATAGTCAAGGGGCGCATAGACTACCTCTACCTCGACACACACGGTTTTCCCTCCTAACTGCATGGGGAAAGAAGGAATGATGCCATGTTGTCGGAATGAACGACCATCGAAAGCAGTGAGGAGAGTAGGTGATGGAGAGAAAATGGGTTGGCCAATGGCCTTCCAACATGCCAATGACATAACTCATGTTGAGGCTTTCTCATCGACCACTGTGCGGAAGATATTCCGAGTAAAAGTTTTCATGGGGTAAGCCACTACTATCTGAAACGCTACGTGGTAAGGTAGACGAGGTTTTAGGTTGGTTGTATCCAGCATGATTGTACCTGGATTACAAGTCTCGGTAGATCCTAATTGGTTAACAAGGCTTTCCTCTGGGAAGGGAAGCTTTGGAGGACCTCCAAAGTGGACATCGTAGATGGGGTTTGTGATAAATCTTCCACCACAGAGTAGTTCTGGGCAGCCCTTGCATTTGGATTATGAGAAGCTTTTTTGAAAGCACCTTTGGGAATGCGTGTCATTGTTTCACCCAACATCTTCTCAATCTATAGAGGAAAATATGGGAGTTCATCTTCTTTACCCTTCTCAGAAGTGCCTGGTTTACTATAGTCATGTGCTCTAGTCAATATAAAAGAATCACTCTTCACCATATATACATTCGTGGATGCAGGGTTGTTCGACGGTGGAGAGGATCCTTGGATGCCCCCTTCCGTGCTTGCAGGGGCCTGTGTTATATTTTTCTCATGTTGGAATGGATTGGTTAACACAACATTCTATTGATGTGTCACAAATTTTTGGGCCTCTGCAAGCCGGGGACAAAGGTGGGTCGGGTGGTCTTCCACGCACAGGTTACATGGATACCTTGCCTTCCATTTCTTAGTATTACCCACGCTAGCATTATCGGTGGGTTTCTTGTCCCCCTTACCCTTCTATTGTTGTTTTTTATTTCCTTCAGGCTGTTGTTTGGCCTTTGGATTAGTCGATTTCACTGTGTGTACATCCGACATTTTGGTAGGGGGAACAACCAAAGTAGTAATTTGGCTGGCCGTTGTGTGTTGTATAGACAATTGTTGCAACTGAGTTGTTAGTTGCTGAACGGGCTTTGTTTGTGCTGAACTGACAATACCATTGGCATGTGGTCCAACTCTCTGTCTGGTTTTATCAAGTATTGAGCATGGTGCATCTAGCAAGATCTTGTATAATAAACTAGACTGAGAATAGATTAGCTCAAGTTGTTGAGCTCTCATGATGGTGTCTTCTTCAAAAAATACTCTCGACATTGCGATGTCTTTGGACAACTATGGGACCAAGGAATTAAGAAACCACTTGAGCAGGAATGCTGGTGGGACTGGTACCTTAATTAAACTCTTTTAGTGTCTCCATTCTCAGATGTGATCAGAGATATGGTCTTCTTTTGTCTGTGAAAAATTGGCTAGCAATTATGTGACAACGTCGTATCTCACAGGTAGCTGGAAATGGTTTAGGAAAGCCATGGCCAATTCACTGAAGGAAGAGTATCTTGATCGATCAAGCTCAATGTCCCATTTTGCAGCACTCCTAATGAGAGTACGTTGAAACAATCACAAATGTATGGAGTCGTCTTTCAACGAGTTAGATGAGCACCGAATATGGAAGGTAGTCACATGATCTCCTGGATCTTTGTTAGGCTTGGCTTCGAAATTTGGGATGTCTGAAGGCAACTTCATCGGCATAGGAGGCCAACATGGATCATGAAAGATAGGGTCATTCAACAACCTTTTCAAGTCTGGCAAATGCAAGGTTTCCAAGAAAGGAATTTTGGGTTGTTGGTGATAACCGAGGAAAAAGGGACCTGAAGTTTGACTGCCACCAGGTTGCCAGGAAACATTTAACTGCTAGCCCAGATTCTGGTAAAAACCATGGCCATGGCCAACGTATGGATTTTGCGTATGTGGAGACATCATCGACTGATTTCCAAAATAGGACATAGATGGTTGGGCATGCATTACATTAGAAGGGCTTTGGGAAGGGTTGCCCCATGTCGGTCTTGTGGGGATATGCATAGTACTTTGTCTGGAGTTCCATTGATTGTGGAGAGAATTACCCCAGATTGGCATTTCGGATGAGGGAATGGATCCCTACTAAGAATTCAAAGGCCCTGATGTGGAAGAAGTTCCTAGGTGTGCCCCCTAAGAAGGAATAGTACCCTGCATAGGAATAGATTGTCCAAAACCAGGGTTGCCCCTAGTTGGGAAAGTAGCTGACGAGAAGTCATTGTTACCAAATGCACCGAACAAAGAAAAAGGTGTCAAATCTACCAGCATATTATGCAAAGGTGGTCCTTGACTCCCCGCTCCAAATAAACTATGGTGTGTAGGTTGCCTGGTGGATTGTTGATGCAAGCCACCGAGTGAAGGGGATGAAGGAGGTATATGACCTCCCCCATAAGGGAAAGCATTAAAAGGAGTAGGAGTTCCCCCCATGTGACCTTGCAGAGGAGCGTTAGAGCTCCCTGCCCCCAGACTTTAAGTTTGTGAAGTGGAGTAGGAAAGTACAGGACTTGTACCTGAACTAGGCATCTTGTATAAGAATGGAGGGCTGGTCGCACTTGGTGTGAAAGGGGTTATGGCTGCCGCCAGAGACGGGATCGAACCACTGTGTGATGTAGAGGTGGTCAAGACCATGGTGGCTTAGACTGCTAACGGTGGATTAGAAGGTGGAAACTCTCCTCTGGTGACAACCATAGTGGGAATTGAAGAATTCCCAGAAAGAGTAACAACATTTGTTTCCATTGCTGCCTGCGACACTGTCTGGCACTCGTAAGGATGAATCAATACGATGGTGGGTGATAAAAGATTGGTGGTGGAGGTTTCAACTAGACCAAAATCTTGCACTTCAAGGTCTAAAATTGTCGATTCCTCTGGATGTTGGTCTGGCACAATTTCTTGTGACCCGGTCGCTTCAAAAGACCCTTATTGGTCTAGCTTTCGCCTTAGTGGTGGCGGGGGTGGCTCCAATGTAACCAGTGGCAGGCCAAGAAGCCTTCATGACCAGTGGAGCTCATGATCCTCCACTATGTGAGAATATCAAAGACACACTAGGGTAGTCTAACCATTCAAAATTAACACACACTAAAAAAGTCCCTATAATATAAGACAGGCAAATACTAAATTAATTGGAAGAACAGTTACAACAACCAATAATAGAGAAACTTACCGGTGCAAGTGCAACTCAAAAATGGAAGCACCCTCTAGGTATACTCTGCAAAGTGTGGCATGATGTCTATCCTAGGTACCGTGGTATACCCCTGCAGTCACCTGTGTATGTGCCTAAAAAATATAGGCAAATAGGTTGTCAACGCGTGAACAATCACTAGGCGGGTACACTCGAAAGTCAGGTAGGCCACAATGAGCAGGGTATCAAGCCTAAAACCTGTCAAGGGTATCAAAAGCAAGTGGTCTGGAAGACAAATAAGGACCTTGAACAGATTCAATACCCACAAACACCCGTGGCAAATGCAATCGACGAAATCCCAAAACAAGCCCTCTATATGTGTTCTCCACTACGATTGGTCCAGCTTTGGAGGGGTTATCTCCGCTACGTTTCTGCATGCGACCTGGTGTTTATCCCCTGTGTTAAAGGGGGGTATCGGATAAATTTCATGATACTGGACTTGGACACTCCCTAACTCAGACTCCAATGTTTGATTTTAATGGCCTTGAAGAGTTTCCTCTCCAACCTAATCCAAGGCCCTAATCGTGAACTAGTTGGTTGACCCTACAAACATAAAAGTCTAATAAATTTTAGATTTAGCATTAATTTTATGGCTTGTATTATGTCAAGGGGTATGAAAGTGAAACTAATGATGTTTGAAAAATGAAATTAAAAAATGAACAGAAAGCTGGAAACAAAAATTTTCACTTAACGCAAATTTTCAAGAACTTTTCAATTTTTTTATTTTTTTTATTTTTCTAAGATCTTTTGAAACAACAAACTTAAAGAAGGATTTCACTCGACTATGAGATACTTATGATCTAAGTAAACTATCAAGAACTTATGAAAAAAAAGATTTTTCCCTGGCTACTAATGCAAAATCACACTTTTCAACCAAACAAGAAAATGAAAGAGATTTTTTATTTATTTAAATGCTAATAAAACAAAAATGAAAAATACCAACAAGTCAAAAACCAAGAAAAAATTGTTGGCCTAATCGCAGATCTCAAAGAATCACTTCAAGAAATCACACACTAGCAACTTAAAAAAGGACTCTCACACTTGTCTAAAAACCCTAAAGATTTTATTTTTATTTTTTATGACAACTTTTAAATGAAAAAAAGCAAGGTAAGGCTAAGATCAATCCTAAGCTACTGACTGCTAGGACAGAGATTCAAAAACCTGAGAGGTATAACTCTCATCAAGGGAAAGGATGACTGCCTTACCCTCAACAAAAACTATCCTGCACAATCACACTACTGACAATCTAACAACAAGCATGTGCACATGAGCTGTGTAGAGCCAGAGGGTGTGTACATGCATGCTGGTCTTATACAGGCCACGTGTATCTCCAAACTCTGACACAAAATAAAAAATAGACAATCCAAACTAGGAAGAGACCACTGATATTGAGAACTGGGATCTCTTGAAGGCTTAGACACTCTCTTTAACAGACAAAAGGGAAACAATGTAAGGAAAAAATTCATAAAAAAAAACAATCTGAGATAAGACTACAAAAAACCAAGACTAGACAGAGTTCCAGAAAACCCCTGAGAATGACTGATTCTGACAGGGAAGAGGATGACTGCCTCCAAAATTTTCTAGAATCTACGTGCTATTGTTACTTCTGCAGCTAGCATTTACACGGGGGCTACAAGAAAGTAGGGTGCAGGTACACATGTTCAAACCTTATGCAGATTGCATGTACCTCTGTGGGTCTCAAAAAAACACAGTCAAGCAAATAACAAAGATAGATGGTATGGAAGACCAGACTCTCTGCTAGCTCAGACTTTGTAGAAACTTCAAAAAATAGGAAAGAAACCAGTCTTTTAAAACTACCCAAAAATATTCCTAGGAACCCTAGAGACTTCCCCAGTATGGTCTCCAATTCTATTATGGTGGGAAATCCCCCTACAGACTAGCAAATAGGGTTATATTATGCATGCCGATATGACCAAAAGAAACCTACTTTCTACCTTCGTCCTAGAATTAATCCCCATTTCTTTTCAGCAAATACATGGTTAGACCAACATACCTTGTTCTGGATGTTCTATGCCGATCCTTATTCATGCTTGATCACTTGTTAGTGTCTCTCCTCCCAAGGCTAACCTGCATACAAAACAAACAACAAACTACACATTCATTTTACCTACAGACTAATGGGTTAGATATTCAAACATATATCTACTAAACTTGAAGAACTCATATAGTGGGATGGGAAAAGCATTCCTCTATTATTAACTTTAATGAATCAACTTACAATGTCAAGACTAGCCACTGCTCCTTGAATCCTGATCCTGGGCTCCTCTTCAAATGTCCTCCAACTTCTTTGCTTTGTATCTCTTCTTGCACAAGGATGGCTAAAGGGTTGGGACAATGGGAATGTGAAATTGGGCATAGTTTCTTTACTCTTATTCTCCTCTTCCAAATGGGACCCCTAACCCTTCTTTTATAGGCTAGAAGAAGCTAGGTATTTGGAAGAGCCCTCAGCCATGCATGGCTAGGAGTTTCAGTTAACTCACCCAAAGTTGTGTGTTATGTCGGCAACTTTCCTTTTTTCGTGCTTTTGTCGGTCCACGTGGGTTGTTTTAGGTCAGCTAGCGTGTACACACATGCAGTAATGGAGTAGGGCATGGGGGTCCTTATAAAAGAGGTTTTTTAAAGAGTTGTTCAACAATGCTTTGGAAAAGAAGGGATATGAGATGGCCTAATGCCATGTAAGCATGTATGGGTCAAATTAGGGTTATAACAACTATGAAGATATCATCCTTGGAATCAAACAAGTTAGTCTCTCCTTTTATCTTAGTACATGAGATCAGTAAGATCAAAATCCCTATTCCTATGACTGAATTGGTTAAAACTAATTCTTATAGGAATCAAATTTTGAAGTGGTTGCAACCGTCTTATGCTACAAACCCTTCTACTAATGTGATTAATCTCCAGGATGAAAAACCTACTATTGTTTTAGGGCCTATTGTATAAGAAAGGGATGATTCCACTCCTCCTTTTTATGTCTCATTAAATGTTCATGACAAAATCCTTCACAACTTCTTGTTAGATTCTAGAGCCTCTCATTATCTTATGCCAAAGTTTGTCATGGAAGATTTGGGGTTAGAAATTACTAAGGCATACCATGATATCTTTTCTTTTGATTCCAAAAAAGTCAAATGCCCGGGGGTTATCAAAGATATTTTTATTTCATTATCTCAAATCCTAGCCAAGATTTTAGTCATGGATATAGTTGTGGCTGATATCCCTCCTAGGTTTGGTATTTTATTGTTCAGATCTTGGTGTAAGAAGCTTGGGGGATATTTTCAAATGTATCTTTATTATTCCACTATACCTGTTTTTGGAGGAGAATTTAGGAGACTTTATCATGAAACACAGTTGGCATACATTATCAGCGATAGTGATCATTCTATCAATCATCCCATTTATGCAGTTGATGTGGAATTGGGATCTTCTATTTTTCATATTGACAATGCTGTCCAATAGTATTTTCCTTTGAAAAAATCAACCAATGTCCCACAGTCTGCTGAAAATAAAAATCTACTTTGGAAATTGTACTTTGATGGAGCCTCATCCAAAGAAGATGCAGGGGCAGACATAGGGTTGATTTCTCCTACAAATGAAATCATTACATTATTCAACAAGATAGAATTTTAGGTTACAAATAATATTGCATAGTACAAATCATTTTTGTTGGGTCTCAGGGAAACCAAAGAACTAAAAATTCAACGTTTAAAGGTTCATGAGACTCATAACTCATTTTACAACAGGTCAGAAATGTATATCAGATGAAGAATATCTGGTTGAAAGACTACATAAATGAGGTATGGGATGTTGTTGAAGCCTTTTTTCTGTATTTTAATATTTTACATATCCCTAGAAATTATAAGCAGGCTGACTCTTTGGCTATGACAACAAGCCCCTTCAAACCTTCTTTACCCCCAAAACTGAAATATGAAATAGAGGTCAGATACATGCCTTCTATTCTAGACAATGTCAAATATTGGAGAACTTTTGAAAGGGATTATGAAATTAAGAGACTCATTGAAGTTGTTGATGATTTCTCTTCCATTCATATTGATCAAGATGAATATGTGGAGGAGGAAAAACAAAATTTGAAATTTCACAACATGATTGTTGTACATAAAATTTTCCAATTACCAACAAATCATATCCCAAAGGTTCTAGTGCCTCTTGAAAGGATATTTGATTAGAATGATGTCCCTATGAAGCCCCTTGATCCAGAAAAAGAAGCATATGTAATTGATTGCAATCTTGGGACTACTGCAAATCCTAAACATGTTAAATTATCAATTTTTTTGTCAAGAAAATACAGAGCTAAATATGAGAAATTGTTGAAGGCATTTACTGATATTTTTGCATAGCATTATGAAGATCTTAGGAATTTTGATGAAGTTATTTTGCAGCATAAGATACCTTTGCAAGAAAATGTGAATCCATTCAAGCATAAATTAAGACAGATTAATCCTCTTTTGTTACCTATCATGGAGAAAGAATTCAAAAATATTCTATACGCTAAGATCATTGTACCTCTAAGGTACTCTAATTAGGTATAAAATATGGTACTAGTGAGGAAAACAAATGGTGAAATCAGAATTTGTTTTGATTTCAGGAATCTAAACAGATTCTCTCAGAAAGACAACTATCCACTACCCAAAATGGAACACATCTTGCAGAGGGTAGTAGGATCTAGTAGGATGTCTATGATTGATGGTTTTTTAGGGTACAACCAAGTAGTTTTTCATCCCGATGATATGGAGAATACTGCGTTCACGAGACCATGGGGAAATTTCATGTACACTCAGATGCATTTTGGTGTGATAAACATAGGGGATACATTTCATAGAGCCATGGATATAGCCCTAGTGGGAGAAAAGAACAAGTTTGTAGTCATCTATCTAGATGACATTAGTGTGTTTTCTAAATATGATGACAAGCATATTAAACATATGAGACATGTATTTATTAAATGTAGAAGGTATGGTGTTTCCCTTAATCCAAAAAAGTCTCATTTTTCTTTAGAACAAGGGAAACTACTTGGTCACATTGTTTGTGCTAGTGGAGTTAAGATTGATCATGCTAGAGTGATAGCTATTCAAAGGCTTTCCATTCCTAGAACTAAGAAAGAGATTTAGTCTTTTATTGGGAAGATAAAATTTCTTAGAAGGTTTATTCCTAACTTTGTTGAATTGGTCAAACACGTAACTGGCATGTTGAAAAAGGGTAGTGAGATCAAGTGGAAGACGGAGGCTAAAGATTCATTTTAGAATATTAAACAAGCTATTTCTGAAGCTCATGTTCTCATCGGTCCAGATTTTGAAAAAGATTTTCTGATTTTTTCTTTTGCATCTCATGAAACTTTAGCAACTGCTTTATTACAAAACAATTCTAAAGGTTTCGAACAAACTATTTATTTATTTAGCAGGGCACTTCAGAATGCTGAGTTAAAATACGACATCATGGAATAGGCTTTTTCCTTGGTTAAAGCACTAAAACATTTCAGAATTTATGTGTTACACTCCAAAGTTATTGCATATGTACTATCCAATGCCATTAAATATATATTGACTCAGCCAGAAATCGATGGAAAGAGGAGAAAAGGATAGCTAAGTTGCTTGAGTATGATTTGGATATCAAGCCCACTAAGCTAGTCAAAGGTCAGGGATTGGATAAGATATTAGCTGACTCTAATTGAAAACTTATGGGAGTTTATTACATATGTAATAAGTCAGGAAACTCACATGCACAAGACAATAACCCTTAGGTAGATGAAAATATTGTTTAATCCGAATGGTATAAATATATCCTCTATTTTCTGCAGAATTTCCAAGCTCCTCCGGGAATGGATAAATCCAAAGTAAGATCCTTAAAACTCAAAGCTGTCAAGTATTGTGTAAATAATCAGATTTTATTTTGGAGGGACCTTGTTGGATTCTTATTGAGATGCCTTGATAAAGAAGAAGCTGAAAATGTCATGACCTGGTTTCATGAAGGAGTGTGTGGAGGACATCACTTCTGGAAGAGCATTGCATACAAAATACTCAGGGTTGGGTATTATTGGCCTAGTCTATTTGATGATGTTAGTGTCAAAGTAAGGACATGTGAAAAATGTCAAATGTTTGAAGGAAAGAAAAAGATCAAGTACTTACCTCTCAAGTCTGTAAAGGTGGTTTCACCTTTTCAACAATGGGATTTAGATTTCATTGGTGAAATCCATCCTCCATTCAGTGGCCAACATAGATGGATTCTGACAACAATAGAAAAATTAAAAAAATGGATAGAGGCCATACCCACAATGAGGGAAACTGATAAAGTGATCATGGGTTTTATGGAAGAAAATATTTTATCAAGGTTTGGTTGTCCTAATACGATCATCATAGATAATGTTGCAGCCTTTAAGTTTGCTAACCTGATTAAATTTTGTGAAAACTATGGTATCAAGCTCAGACATTCCACTGCCTATTATCCACAAGGTAATGGTTTGGTGGAATATTCCAATAAAAGTATGTTTATGATATTAAGAAAATTTTGGAGGAAAAAAAGAGGGCTTGGGATGCAAAGTTAAAATATGCCTTGTGGGCTGACCAAGTAAGAACCAAAAGAGCAATTGGAACTTCACCGTTTCAATTAGTATATGGAATGGAATCTTTTTTTCCCATACAAATTGCTTTGCCAGTTGTGAAGTATCTGCAAGAAATTGAGGCTGAGACAAATGATGTTATTAGAAGGATTTGTCAGATTATGGAACTACATAAAGCAATGGAGAAACTTCTGGAGAAGGCACACCAACATCAATAGCTAATTAAGGAGACTTTTGACAGAAAATAAAAAACAGAGCATATTGTACTTGGTGATTTGTTTTGAAATGGGATTCTCTTAGGGAATATCATCATGGGAAGTTTGATATCCTATGGACAGTTCCATTCAAGGTTGAAAAAGTTTTGGGTAACAACACTTTCCTATTGCATAATTTGGAAGGTGAAGAGGTTTTTGGTGGCCCAGTAAATGGGCATTTTCTAAAGAAATTATTTTACTAATGTCGTTGGTGGCCTGATTCTCATTTTATATATCGGTGTGGTGTGGTAGTTAGGAAATAAAGACTCCATTTCCCAATGGAGCATACTATTTTATTTGTTTTTCAGTTTTTAGAAATTTCCCCATGTCCCCCTCTCACAACATAAACTCCATCTCATTCATTCACCCTAGCATTATTTTAAAACTCCTTGAGGTAAGATATTAAACCTTTAACAAAACGCTAAAGATTTTAATAACTTATATAAAATTTTAATCACAAACTAGGAATGAAAGAGGGATAAAACTAGGTAGAACACAGTAGGTGTTAACAATGGCTCCATGGGCGATGGAGTTTTTCTTGTTAAACTATAAGAACTTTGCGTAGACATATTCCTTCTAATCCTTTGAGATTCATACCATGAAGCTCAAAGGATTATATGGAATATGTCTACTCAAAGTTCTTATAGTTTAACAAGAAAAACTCCATCCCCCATGGAGCCATTGTTAACACCTACTGTGTTCTACCTAGTTTTATCCCTCATTCATTACTAGTTTGTATTTAAAATTTTATATAAGTTATTAAAATCTTTAGCGTTTTGTTAAAGGTTTAATATCTTACCTCAAGGAGTTTTAAAATAATGCTAGGGTGAATGAATGAGATGGACTTTATGTTGTGAGAGGGGGACATAGGGAATTAGACACATGTTTGAATGATTACTTGATGACATCAAATGGTTTCAAGTCTTCTCATTTGAACCATTAGTCATGTCATACTTATGAATCATGATTATTTAACTTCATGAGTTGGAGATTCAAATTCTAATCCACTCAAGAGTGAAAAGGAAAAATCAGTCTGGGCACTACAGGAACTTCCAAATGTCCAGATTCATGATCATTTTTAGCACATTGGTGAGTCATAGAAGATGTGGATCGTACTTGATCCAGAATATATTTGCAGAACGAAATGAATACACATTATTATCAAAATATTCTTAACATAGAATAGTAGATATACAATAAATTTGGCTTCTATTCAATAAGGAAATAAGCTGAAACTATAAAATGCAGCGGAAAGAAGCTTACTAGAATGGTGGCGGCTTATCTCTGAGAAGAGATGTGATGGTTGCGCTCATTCACAAGAAGATCATTACAATGAGGTTATTAAGGCCTTCTTACAGTGAAAAAGAATGTCAAAAACCCTATACATACAAAAAACCTAACCCTGGGAGGTGAAGCAACAAAAGTCATGTGGACCCCATTTGGGTAAGTTAGTACATCAACTTCCCGAGGTCGCAACTTTTGCATACGATATTCATTCTAGGTGCACGATATCCTATTGGAAAGGTCTATCCAAGGAATACATATTTTTATGCTATCTAATATAGGTTATTTTGATTGTGGCGGGCCCTAAAAAATGTTTTTTAGGGCCTCAAAATGACCCCACAAGTCACGAACCCGAAAACTAGGGAAAAAACTGCCAAAATGAGCCAGTTGAAATAGGTGGGAGGCCACCAAAATACATATGGATCAATCCTCCCCCATTAGGATGCAATGGTCTCCATTGTGTTGAGTTCCCCCATCAAATGAGGAAATTTCTACTAAATTTGGCCACGGGTGAGCCACTTGCCTTGGTGCAGGAGGTGCCCTGCTTTGACAACTCAATAAAGATGGATCCTTTGTTCATGAGTTCCCTTGATATGTTTTTCCACAATATGATCATTGGATTCTTTTTTTATGTAGTCAAGTTTGAGATCTTTTTGTGTCAGTTGTTCTGCTATCTTTGAGGTGTCTAATAATGGTGGGAAATACAGTCAAAGGATATCCACGTTGAACAATGGGTGCAAGCCAAGGAAAGGAGGAATGTTGAGCTCGAAATCATTATCACCCATACCCTTAGTGATGGTGTACAATCCATAAAATAGTGGGAGAAGATTTCTATGGGGTCTTGTAAGGTTCTCTTTCTGCAAGTGCAACCAAACTTTGTCGCCCACCTGAAACTTATGTGGCACCTGATGTTGCTTGTACTTCTCATTGGACTTCTGCAGGATATTCTGAACCTGTTGGCAAAAGTGTTGGATCTTCTCAATGAACCAGGTGGATTTTTCAACTTCAGTTGTAGTAGAAGATGAGTCGGATGAGGTGACTGCAAGGAGTAGTGCAATATCTATGTGAATCAATGGTTGGAATCCCAAGCCCACCTGAAAGGGGTTGTGTCCAGTTGAGCTATGTAGGGCTCAATTGTAGCTATGTTGAACATAGGGGAGACTCTCATCCCATGTGTGAGGGTGCTTGTAATTATACATGTGCATGATATGCGCGATCATTTGATTTAAGACCTTGGTTTGGCCATATGTATGGGGGTGGAAGTTCATGGATTTGGTGAGCTTGGTGTCCAGTAGTGACCATAGGCTTGAGAAGAATGTGCTAAGAAATCGACTGTCCCGATATGAGACAATGGTTTGTGGGTTTCCAAAATGTACCCAGACTCATTCAAATAAGAGCTTGGAAGTGGAATATGTTGTGATTCTCTTCTTGCAGGTGGCCATAATCACCATCTTAGAAAAGAAATCCAAAATGATTCTCTTCTTCACTCTCGGTCTCATGGTGTCTGAATCCCCAAAATGTGGGTCTCTTGACACATGTCCTCTAAGATGGACGGTCCCAAAAGCTTTCGGGACTTTGATAGGTCCTCTCTCTCCTATGATCTTACGAGGGTTAAACCTCGGGCATATTTTCTGGATCTGACGGCTCATGAAAAATTGACACTTCTCCCTCGAAGTTTCTGCCATCCATTCTACCCTTTTGTGCGGCTTCCTAGGGATTAAACCCCGCACACCTTATTTCGAATCCGATGGCTATCGATCCTTTGCATTAGATATGACGGTCTAGATCTAATCTTCTGTGCAACTCCCAAGTACTAAACCCCGTGCATGTATTCTTGATCTAGCGGATGTCATTCCACTGCACTCTCGATCCAATGGTTGGCGTGTTTTCATAGTTTCACGTCTCTGGGAGTCGAAAGACTCTCCCTCTTATGTTTCTCGGTACACAAAATGCCGAAAAACTTAAACCATGTGCATATTACTTCGAGATCAATGAATTTTGATCCATGCTTCCAGATCTGATGACTCATATTTGAACATCTCCTATGTGCGCTCCTCCTGTCTGAACACTGATCTCATGGTCCAGATATCATCTTCCTAGCTAATCTAACGTCAGTTGTTGCTCCTCCTTCCTGAGCTTCCCTTGCTCTCCAACTTAGGATAATTTCTAAGTATCGAAGGTTTCAACCTTCGATTCTTCCTCTTGCGAGCCTAGTTCCTTTGGGTCTCATCTATGTTATAAAAATGCTCCCCCTCCTGAGCTTTGTCAACTCAGAAACCTCGAAATTTTTTCTCTGTGCGCATTCTTCTCGCGCTTTCTAATCTGAGCTTATGGGATTAGGACAAGTCCACTCTCGCACACTCCTGGTGCTACTGAGTATTTCGCTAAACTCATATCTGAGAAGTTTTCTTGGAAAGAAAACTCCCTACGCCCACCTGGCGTTCTTCTGCTTGATGCATGCCT